>MJUU01073874.1:60131-92050 GCA_002080025.1 Modiolus philippinarum
CCCCCCCCCCCCCCCCTTCAAGTTAAATGGTCGGTCCCTAAAGCTTTGTCTTTGTTTCATTGACGACATGAAGTGAAATCAGACCTAAATAAACTATACACTCTACGACTCGACTCATGTGAAAGTTGGAATAAATTACTTCACAAAACAGAAATGTAAATATTTTATTTATAAATTCATTTTAAAGTGTTTTTCTAAAACGTATGCACTAGTAAAATTGCTTCTTTCCTGGTTGTACCTGTTGACTTGGACGATGATGGACGCGGTAAAAATCCGAGATAACATCAAGATGTCTCCAATGGGTTTACAAATCCTATAATTTTTTGTTTATGAATAAAGAAATGATAATCTTTAGTGGTTTTCGTCAAGGTGTAAGTAAACATCTTCATTCAGAAGATAAATTAGGTCGTTTATTATTCCACAAAATGACATGTATGATATAAGAATAGGAACGTATCTTTATATCAGCTCAAGAAACCATGTAATACATTTATTGGATTAAATCAGGAATAGATAATTTTACATCCTGAATCTATTCAATCATCTTAAACAACAAGAAAACAATAGCCAACTTAGTATGGAACAAGGTGGGAATTTCAGTCTCTCATGTATGACAAAAGTTTTGCAAAGTTTTTCAACGATATTTTCGAAGAAAGGTTGCTGTTCTGGTCATTAATTGTACGAACTGAAGACGACGCTCTTTGTTTTAACCAAGAAATTACCAGAGATAAACATAAAAAAGCGGCAACGACAAATACGACAATATCATTGGACAAAATAAATTATACAGAATGAACAGCATATTTCAGTAGACAAAAATAAGAGGACTATAAAAACACACAATGGCAATACGACGAGCAAAAATCGAAATATATCTGGACATATGAACGTTTTAAGTTTAGTGTCAAGATACAATATACAATGTAGGGCATAACTAAGAAACAAGAGGGGTTTCAAAAGAAAACAGGGGGAATGCCAAGTAGAAAATACTTAATCTTACTGCAAATAGCTATGAGAACAAAGAAACATATTAGAGGAATATGTAAGGAAATATTATGAAAATTAGACATTTTATAAATAAATATCAAGGACAGGGACATGTCAAACAGAAGAGGTGACAATGCTGAACAACACAGAAAATTTCCAATGGCATATCAAAACAAACGAGAAACAACAACAGACCAAACACAGATAATAATATCCAACGGGCCCGTCAAAACATAAGAGAGACATGAGATATAACGATTTAGAGGGCATGTCAAAACACAGTTGAGATAACAATAAAAGAACAAACATTAAAACCATTTTCTGTGGCATGCCAAAACAAAGAACCAGGTTATATACAATACAACGACAACAGAACAATCAGACAGGCGAGGAAACAATACCAGAACATGAAAAATATTCAAAGGACATGTCATTTCACCTAGATCGGCTAGAAAACCATAACAGAACATACATTAGAAAGAGGACATGTCAATACACCTAGAAAGGCTAGAAAGAGCAAAACAGAACAATCAGTATTAATATTCAGAGGACATGCCCATGATGCCAAAACACCTAGATGGGCTAGATAACAATAACATATGACAGCACCGAGAGGACATTTCAGTACACCGAGACGGTTAAGAAAACAATAACAGAACAATCAGTATAAAACAATATTCAGAGGACATGCTAAAATAACTAGACGGGCGAGATAACAATACAAGAACAGGCAATAAAATATTCAGTGTATATGCAAGTACACTTAGATGGGCGAGATGACAATAACACATATTTAGTATGCAAAAGACAATATATAAAGAGGACATATCAGTACACCTAGGCAGTCGAGATAACAATAAAAACGAACAAAAATAAATAAATTAAAAAAAAAAAAAAAAAAAACATTCAGAGGACATGTCGGTATACCTACAGAAGGTAATAATAGCAGAACAAGCATGCAGAAGGACAACACTCAGGGGATATGTCAGTACACTTAGACGGGGGTGGTAAAGGGGGGTCCTCAACACGAAAGAACGTGCTTAAAAATTGCCGAAAACGAATCACGAGTGATAAAAATGGCCAATCACGAAACACGGAAAATTGATGCTCGTAGTTCACCAAAAACTTGATCCTATCTAAAGTTTTTTCACCTGAAAGCTGTAGTTGGTGATCGCAATTCTGGAATACCAGAATTGTTAACAATTCTGGAACAAAAATTTATTCCCGAATTGTTAATTTTTCATTTTTTTTCCAACAATTCTGGAACATTGTGATATACCAGAATTGTTACAAGATTGAATCTGAATATTAATTATACCTATTATCTAGACATTTTTATGACAGATAGATAGGGCAATGTAGGGTTGGAACTTGTATTTCTATGACATTTCACAGAAATGACAGATAAAGCCTTGGTGATTTATTAACTGTAATTCTTTTTGAAATATGTTGGTCGACCTAAAATGGCCTTTTGTTATATCTTCCTCTGAATCACATGCTTAAAGACAAATGAAAGACAGTTACAGTAATCAACGTGAGCTTCATTTTGTCCACAGTCTTGGTTTTCAACTACCCACCTTGTTTAAGGTAGCTGTATGTATCTTGGTGTTCACTATGCTGTTTCTGGAGTGATTTTCTGTCCAACTGCATTATGAACTTGAGCGATTGTTGCATGGAAAGTGACGTTGTTGCTTATGGGGACATCTGTTAAAGTATCATTGTTGTCATTGTCACTCCGTTCAGTGACTGGTCGTTTGCGGTATTGGTACTCAGATTCAGTTGCTAATCTTTTGTGTATTACCGCATTACCTGATGGTACATCTGCAGCATACTGGTCAGCCCTTGTCGAGCCATATTTTGTCAAATTTTTACGCAACAGTTAGCAAGCGATGTTTTTGGCTTTTGTTGTAGTTTAAATGGTGGTTTGTGTCTTGAGATCTGCCAAGTACTGTGTTACCCATGCAGGTGGATTTATAATTATATGACAATAATATTAACCCTGCCTAATACATGCATGGCTGTTGGCAAAGGGTGGAACAGTGCTGTTACTTGTTGCATGATTCGATTTGAGATATGAAGAATGTTGGGATGATTGAAAGTAATACATTTTTTATTTTTTTTCAGCTTGGGACAATTAAAGACATTATCCCAGTGTTTGATTTATCACTCTTTTACTAATTTAAGTATGTATATACTATACCTTTTGATCTTTAATTATTGGTATATTTTAATAATTGCTTCATCTATAGTCTTTGATCATGTTAATAGAATTACAATCATAACTAACAATTCTGGAACAACAATCCTTTATTAAATTGTTGACTTACTTGAAAATTTTAACAATTCTGGAACAATTCTGGAACAACAATTCTGGAATAAATTTTTGTTCCAGAATTGTTAACAATTCTGGTATTCCAGAATTGTGATCGCCAACTACAGGAGATCCCTTTAAATCAATGAAAATCTATGAAATTTTGCTCTGTGATACTTTCCGGTACTGTTACAATTCTAATTGGCACAAGTCCCGATTTTTTCGAGGAAAATGAACACGCACGAAGTATAAAATATCCAAAACGGATCACGAGCTCAAAATATGGACAAAAACGAGGCACGTGGAATAATGCCGACACGAAAACATGAGGAACAAAAACACAAAACACGAAAACACGAATTTATAAAACGCCAAAAACGTTGCACGAAAATAACCCTTTACCACCCTCTTAGACAGGCGAAATAGCGATACCAGAACAAGTGGGCAGAAGACAACTAAGATGACATGTCAGTACGCCCAGATGGGCAAGATAACAGAACAAGCATGCAGAAGACAACACTCAGGGGATATGTCAGTACACTTAGACAGGCGAAATAGCAATACCAGAACAAGTGGGCAGAAGACAACTCAGATGACATGTCAGTACGCCCAGATGGGCAAGATAACAATAACAGAACAAGCATACAGTAGACAACACTCACAGGACATGTCAAAATACTTAGACAGACGGTATAACAATTACAGAACAAGCACGTGGCAGAAAATATTCAGAGGACATGTTAGTACACCTAGACATACGAGATAACAATAGCAGAACAAGCATGCAGAAAACGAGGTTCAGAGTACATGTCAGTACACCTGGACAGACGAGATAACATATTAAGCATGCAGAGGGATATATACAGAGGACATGTCAGTACACCTAGATAGACGAGATAACAATAACAGAACAAACATGCAGAAGACAATATTCAGAGGACATGTCATTGCACTTAGACGGGCTAGAACACAATAACAGAACAATCAGTATAAAACTTTATTCAGAGGATATGTCAGTACACCTAGACGGGCGAGATAACAATAACAGAGCAAGCAAGTAGAAGATAACAGTGAGATGACATATAATTACACATAGACGAGCCAGAGAACAATACTAGCAGAAAGTGCAGAAAACAATATTGAGATGACAGGGCAATGACAGGGCAATACACCTAGACTGGCGAAATACCATAATCAGAATACGCAAAAATAAAACAATATATAAAGGACATGCCAAAACAGAGAAGGACACGGTTATAATAACAAAAAAGCATGTCAAAACAAACAGACATGCGAATATCAATGACAGAAAAAACACAGTATAACATCCACAGGGCAAGTCAAAGCACATTGTAAGTGAGAACAAGAAAATCAATGCAATCCAAAACTCGTCATCACATTTCTCATCAACCAACAGTAAACGTAGAGTGTCAAGAGTTAGTAAATCATGTATTTGCTCAATATGGGATCCGACTTGCAATCTCCTGCAATTGAGTAACTAACTATAACACCGAGCAGTGGTCCAAGTCTATTTGCAATCGACATCACGGATTCTAGTTTTTATATATTCTATTTTGGCGCATGGATTAACAAAAAATCTTTTAAAATGGTATAGTATGGACATTAGACAGGGAATGCAAGATTATGTGATCCAATTTTTAAAATGACTTACGTAGACATTAAACTAAATGAAGTAGAGTGACGACATTACATAGTACCTACTTCCTCCCTAAATATGTAGTACATGTACTTGGTCGGGTCAAGTAGACAATTCCTTTCATCTTTATAGTATATATTATTATGATGAAATTTAATTGTCACTAATTTCTCATGATTTCCATGTTGATTTATAGCCTGGATCTTGTGTATATGTAAAAACTTCCGTATATTTTCATTGAGAAAGTGAAAAAATATGTATTTTGACCCACACCTGCAGAATTCTTTCCTAAATAGATTCATTTCTAAGACTAGAAATTCTGTATTTTGTTTTAAAACCTAAAAGAGGAAGTACTACTTTTGTACCTTTATTCGAAAAAAACTACACATCGATTGGCTTGGCCCTTCTGGTATTGTTGCCATGATGAGAGTAAAATAGTTATTTTTTTCTCTTTTTTTGTTGTTGCAGTTTTCGACATTCTACAACGTCAAAGAAAATCAATGCTTTATAATGATAATACGATTGCAATAAGATTCCATTTCTGACACATCAGCAAATTACATCAGACAAATCTTCATATCTTGGCTGTAAAACAAATACATACGCCTAGAATTCATTCATAGATGCATGTGCTAGGACAACAAAGTACCAATTATATACATTTGTTTACTAATGTTGCCCAATTTTGTTGTGTAAAATTATGTGACGGTGTGTCTTTGGCTGTGGCGTATTTAAACGTTCTTGGTATACCAAATTGTGATAGTTTTGATGTCCTATATTAAATATATGCTTTGACGTTATCTATTTATTATGCAGTGGATATTCACATTGTTACAAAATAGGCTCTAACACATTGCTGTCGTTAGCAATCTTGTTACAAACTACATGTGAAATCACAATGGTGACACTACGAATGGCCATTTAGCATTATACAGGTGACACAAAAATTGCGTGGCTATTATATTGACAAGGCAACCAAACGGCTATATATGACATTGGAGAAGTGACACAACAGATGGCTATGACAATTGGAGAAGCGACACAGCAGATGGCTATGAGAATTGGAGAAGCGACACAGCAGATGGCTATGACTAGTGAGGCCACATAGCAGATGGCTATGACATTGGTGAGGCGAGACAGTAGATGGCTATGTCATTGGTGAGGCGACACAGCAGACGGCTATGACATTGGTGAGGCGACAGCAGATGGCTATGACATTGGTGAGGCGACACAGCAAATAGATATGAAATTGGTGAGGCGACACAACAGATGGCTATTACATTGGTAAGGCGACATAATAGATGGCTATGACAATTGGCGAGGCGACTCAATTGATGAATATGACATTGGCGAGGGGATACTATGATATTGGCAAGGAAACACAGTGGATTGCTATGATATCGGCAAGACGACACAGTAAATGGCTATGACATTGGCGAGGCGACACAACAGATGACTATGACAATCGGCGAGGCGACACAACAGATGGCTATGATAATTGGCGAAGCGACACATCAGATCCAAAAAAGTTTACCCTCTTTAAAATTGGCTATGTTATTGGCAAAGCGACAAAACAGATGACTGTGATAATTGGCGAGGCGACACAACAGATATTACATTGACGAAGCGACACAACAGATGAATATGACAATTGGCAAGGCAACACAACAGATTATTTGCCAGGCGATATGGCATGTAGCTATATGACATTGGAGAGACAATAGACCAGATGGCTATTTCGAGGCGAGACAACTTAAATCACATTAATGAAGCGACATAACAGATGATTATGACACAACAGATGGCTATATGATATAGGAAAGGCAACACAATAGATGACTATAACATTGGCGATGCAAGACAACAGATGAATATGAAATTGGCAAGATAAAAACATTGGCGAGGCGACACAAAAGATGACGATGGTGTTGGCAACGCAACGCAACAGATTGTTATGAAATTGGCAAGGCAACATATCAGATGGCTATGACATTGACGAGGGGACACAATATATAATTATGACACTGGCAAGGACAATAACGATGACTATGACTCTTGCGAAGCAAAACAACACAGATGACTATGGTATAGGCAAGGCAACACAAACGATGGCTATCACATTTACATCTGAAGCAACAAAACAGAGAGGGGTATAATATTGAAGGGCAACACAACAGAAAACTATGGTATTGGCGAGGCGACAAAACAGCTATTACACAAGCGAGGCGATACAACAGATGGGTGGTATATGCTAAGCGACAAAACAGATGACTATGATATAGGCAAGGCAGCACAACAGATGACTATGATATAGGTAAGGCTAAACAACAGATAAATATGATATAGGCAGAGCAATACAACAGAAGACTATGATATAGGCAAAGCAACACAACAGATGACTATGATATAGGCAAAGCAAAACAACAGATGAATATGATATAGGCAAAGCAAAGCAACAGATGACTATGATATAGGGAAAACAAAGCAACAAATGAATATGATATAGGCAAAGCATAGCAACAGATGAATATGATATAGGCAAAGCAAAGCAACAGATGACTGATATAGACATGGTAACACAACAGACGGGATGGCTGTGAAATAGGCAAGGCAATACAACAGATGACTATGATATAGGCAATGCAACACAACAGATTGCTATAGCTATGGCCAGGCAAAACAGCGAATGCCTATGATAAAGGCAGGGCAACGTAACAGATGACTATTATATAGGCAATGCAACAACAGATTGCTATGACATGCCGGGGGGACACAATAGGTGGCTATACCAATAAAAGGGCAACACAACAGAAAATTATGACATTTGCGAGTCGCCACAATAGGTGGCTATGACATTTTTGTTTACGTTTTCGTCACTATTGAAAGATTTAAACAATAGAACATATCTATCCGCAGTATCGTATGGCGAATCTACAGAGAACAGCTATAGCTCTTTTTATTAAGTGTTGTTATCTTTTCCTGGATTGGAACTCGCCCATCTTTTCGCGTCCGGTTATCACTCGTACGGTTGGCTTCTAACAAAATTAGTGCAGTGTCACAGTAAACAATGACCTAGTAATCTAAATTTGAACAGTGGCATGAACTGTGTTCAGGATGAACAACACTTGCCATGTCGAGTGGATAACCGGAACTTTTTCATTGTATTTAAATGCCGAAACCGAAAAGCAGACTAACTGATTTTTTAAAAAGGACTGTGAAAGGAGAGTATGTACCTTCGCATGGCGACTGAAACATGTAGTCGATCTGGTGCAAATCAAAATGAATACATTCTGAAATCTACGGCGCTTTTATTTGCGAATATTCATAACAACTTCCCTTTTTTCTTCAAAAAACATCCTGTAAAAATTTTAAAATGATCCCTTTTATTGCTATTGGAGTTCTGATCCAAATCTTGATAATTTTGATAAATTTGAACAGGACCTCCAAACTAAAAACCGAAGAATTATCACATGAGTGGTATTTCATCTGTTGGTAATATTAAGTAGGGGGGTGGCCGAAACCAAATATAAGAATATTGTGTGGACTGTGTATCAGATAATAAAAATCGGGCATAAATTATTTTCTAAAAACAAATAAACGTGTCCATATTTTCAATTATGCCAAGATAACATTCCTGTAGAAAATAAAGATAATTGATAAGGAATGCCAAAAAACACAAACTTTTCTCCATTTACATAATCCAGTTGCCTTGGTAATCATTCGTTAAATGAAAAATGTTAAAATTTTGCATCGCAATCGATATGAAAACAAAAATAATATTTACATTCTTCCAAATATTGGTAGGAATTATAATATGGACAATACATTGTAGATTGCAGTAAAACAAAAGGCCACAGAATGTCACCAATGACCATTTGATTTTCGGGGGAGAGGTTGGGGGCTTGGGCGTTATTATTCCTACTTGTAATGAAAATAAATAATTTAATGTTGAATTGAAGAATAATTTTTTTTGTTGCAAATTTTAAATAAATAATTTGATGTGGCTTTCGTGGAAATAAATAATTTGATCGAAATTTTCATGAAAATAATTTTTTCCAGGCAAAATCGCCCAAGCCTCCTGAAAGTCAAATGGTCGTCCCCTAACTGTGTGCATACCCGTGTTTTATAGGTTATGAGTATGAATATATAGATGTTCAAATCTACGGAAGCGTATTGATGCCACATGGAGAAAAAAATCTCGTAATTATGAGATAATATCTCAAAAAATGAGATAAAATCTCATAACTGTGAGATATTATCTCATAATTATGAGATAATTAACTCATAATTTTGAGATATTATTTCATAATATGAGATATTATCTCATAATTATGAGATAACAAGTCATAATTATGAGATATGATTATGGGAAAATCATTTCATAATTATGAGATATTATCTCATAATCACGAAATGTTATTTCATAATTATGAGATACTATTTCATCTAGATGAGATATTATCCCATAATTACGGGTCATTTATTTTCTTCGTGTGACATCAATACGCTTCCGTACAAATCCTTCATGACATAAAAAGCAGAGAAAACTATCTTGACATAACAGAACTATCGTATTAACTTTAGTCAGCAACCATTTGATGAGCCTTACAATGAACATTTTTTTCATGCAGTTTTTTAGTTTGACTATTCTTTTCTAACTGGAAGCAATTCTTAGAAAAAAGAAGAGAAACGGGGAATGTGTCAAAGGGACAACGACCCAAAGGGGAGTAATAACAACTCAAAGCCACCATAAGATCTTCAATGAACGGTGAGAAATCCCCACACCCAACGGCAGGTCGGAGTCGGCCCCTGAATAAAGAGTAATCAAGGAAGCAATTCTGTCTTTTTTTATCGGTCCATGCTAGAGATTTTGCTTTATATGAATGTCATCCTTGGGTTATGTTTTTTCAGTCTTCTTTTACCAATATCTTCAATTTGAGTCTGACTATTCTTTTCTAACTGGAAACAATCCTGTCTTTTTTTATCTGCCCATGCCAGAGATTTTGCTTTATATATGTCATCCCAGGGTTATGTTTTTTCAGTCTCCTTTTACCAAATTTCTGATCCTGAAAACTTTTTAATATCCTCCCAAGCATCCCCAAATCAATTTGTCGGTCCCTCATATTATAAAACTGTATTTTTTTCATTTCTTTGGAGCAACTTATTCAATTTACTTTCAAATGAACAAATTACACCCGATTTCAGATCATTTAAATATTTTCAAAATGGAACCAATGAATTTCACTCGGGGGGGGGGGGGGGGGGGGCNAAGTTTGTTGGTAGGGGTGAGCCGCTGGCACATCAGAACCCCCACCCTTATCATATATTAAGAATCTCAAAAATATATACCTTATCATATATTTTTTGCAGAAAAATACACCTAATCATATATGATGCAGACAAGTATACCTTGCCATATATTGTAATGAAAACAGTAAATTCTGCACATTCAATCAAAAAGTAGTGAATTACACGTGGTTTGATGCCTTTTCAATGTAAATATGTCAAATGCTAATTGGTATCTGATTTAGATACAACATGTTGACCTTATCATAGAATCTCTTCTGAAATTTCCTATCCTTGTCACATATTTTCATCAAAATTTGATACCCTTATCATATAATAGGAAGCAAGAAAAGGGCACCTATTCCAGCGGCTCATTCCTATAACATCATATATTGCAAGTGACCCCCCGAGGAATTTCACTTGTTCTTTATTTGAGGGTAAAGGGATAACTTTAACTTCGTTTCTATCTCATTTATATCTAAACAAGTTTTTGCAGATATGTAGTCGTTGACTTTAAAAAAAATAATTGAATTTCATCATGTACTACATTGTCAGAATTTTTGTATTTGCCGCTCTAACCGATGGATCCAGGATTCCAGTCTTTTTGTTTTTTTTTGTTTTGTTTTGTTGTTGTTTTTTTTTTTCATTTTTGTCAATTTTTACTTCATTCTGCACGAAATTTAAACATTTGCTTTTTTCTTCGGAAAAAGTGGTTTCAACCCTCTGGAACCCTCCCCTTGGATCCGCCAATGCACTCTTAATATATAAATTGTTTTCTATAATCATTGATTTGTACTCGGAGTGAAGAGGGATGGGTCTATGATTTGAAGTTAGGGAGGGCACATTGAAGAAAAAAAGTCGCCGAGGCAAGCTAGGCGATAAAGCTATAAGACAAACATTGGAGTTATAATACAAACAAGGGCTCACGCTCCTAACCCCACCCCTTAAACCGCACCAGATGTATAGATATTTTTATTGGGAAATTGATGTACTTTAAATGCTGGATTTGTTAATACAAGTATACTGCGCAAACAGATGATGCAGAGTACATCAAGGCTAATTTTGCAAAAGAAACAAACAACTAAAGTACTGATTAATCAGGGCATTTGTTAATCGAGCTGGCCTACATTACAGGAAATGCATCGAATTGTTGTTGTGGCACTTGTCATATTGGAAGATCTTTTTTAGATATACTGTATAACACGTGTTAACAATTTGCCTCATTACATTAACAATGAGATGCATAACAAAATAACAATATCAAAACTATCTCAAAGAGTAGAACGAATTGCAAAGGCGCGGGAAAGATGGAATGTTTATACTGTTTTTACTCCCATCAAATATAGAGGTAAAAACACTTCGCTTCGTACGTACACATCTTAAATTAGCGCAGTGTCACAGTAAACCATAGTAAACAATGACATGGTAATCTAAATATGAACAGTTTTATGAACTGTGTTCAGGATGAACAACACTTGCCGTGTTGGGTTGATAACCGGAACTGTTTATTTGTATTTAAATGCCGAAACCGAAGTGCGGACCAAATGATTTTTTGAAAAGAACTATAGTGTTGGAGCCCGGAGCCCTAGAGTTGAAGCCCGGATTCTTTATGTTAGAGCCCTGGCTCCGCATTCAAAAATGGTTGGAGCTCAAAGCCTGTGTTATTCGCCAAGCAATAAACGAAGAAGAATGTTAAGGTGTGCCATTTTTATTAAACAAATGCCTGAAATTACACTCCTGTTGATGTTCGATTCGTTATTTTGTGCACTGCTGTCAAATCTTCCGTCCATTCCTGTCTACTGGTTTGAGTTACCGGTTTTGTTTACTCTTTTCAATACCGGAATAGTGACAATCTTGTTTCGCCACGTTAGACAGTATACAACATAAGAAGCCTTTGAGAAACCCCCTATCTAAGAATGAAAGCTTGGTGGAAAGGAATATAGATCGCTCTCACGAATAATGATCGTCATTCCTCCTACACTATGTTTTACATCAAACCTGATTATTCAGTGTCATAGGAACACGGATAGAGAGTTGTTTCTTATCATTTGACATCTGCCACTTCTAGTGAACTTAGCAAAAGTCGACACTTCCGCCAATATTTCATTACAACTAATGGCCTTTTCCAGCGATGATAGATTGGATAAATTAAAACTTATAGCGTTTTTGGTCACCTTTTTAAAAGTATGTTATGGGAGGAGGCTTGCCTTTTATTAGAAAATTTTAAAATTTCCTGCAGAACTTTTTGAAATATTAGAACAAAGGCAGGAAAACTTTGACAACCTTCTCTCGTATTCGCAAGCTGCATCCGCCACATTTTTTCCAAGTCAGCGTTTTTCACATACGGGGTTCGAGGAAATGTAGGTGGAGTTGTTGAAAATTGGACTTGGAAGGGATTGGAAAAAAAAACAAACATACGCAAAAGAAACAAAAAAAAACTTTTGTAGAATACAAGGGATTCACTTGTAATGTAGTAGTTTTTTCCATGTTTTACAGATGTGGAGGGGAAATCCAAACCATTTTATAATTACTGTCATAACAAAAGACGGGTGTAATTTTTCATGTCTCACTTCCACCCTTATCATATATCAAAAGATAATGTCACAGGTGTGATACCGATCAGTAGACGACAGTTTGATACAAAAATCTTTGAAGCAAGAAAGTGGGTCAGTGATTACTCCCTTATTTGTTTACAAACCCCAAACAATAGTTTAACCGAAGTGATAAAGCACTTCTTTTGTATATGCAATGTGTAGTTAGGGAGGGAGCAGAATAAAACTTTATCTTAATCAAATTCTACAAGCTCAACTAACCATGGAATTTCTTTCATTGAGAAAAGAGTATTTTATTCTTTTTACTGATTTTACATTTCATCTTTACTTTTAGCCCGCTTTTGAAGAAAAGCACAACATATGCACTACTTTAGTACAAATAATTCCGAAAAATTCTGGTTTTGCTTAGAAAAACTATTCTGCATTGTGTAAAGTCTTTAGTTTAGATATGTAAAAGATGAATCACTAATCCCCGATATACAACATATGGTTTCAGTTAGTCTACATGAAATGTTACTGTGTGGGAATACTTTGCACATTGATTTACAGGTCTTCATCCTGATTTTTCATGGACTTTTTCATGCAATTCTAGTTCAAATACAAGACAAATTAAATCACGCTTGAAATTCCTGAACAAAACATAGTGACACGGCACACGTTCGTGAATCATTATATAGATCGTTTTTAAGAATGTTGGTTTTCGAAATCACTCGTATTAATCTAAATGACCGAGGCCAAGGGTTGTGATCAATGTTGCTTGTTGTAATGCGATTATCTTTTCACTATCAATTGGTAGTTTAATTATAATGTTTCATAATTTTTTGTAAATAGACGAAAACAATTTATGAATTTTAAAATTGTTACCTTTTAAGATGTATCAAATTTAATTGATTGGATTATGAAACAATTAGGTGTGATAAGTGTTAGTCCAATCCAATCTTTTCACTGTGTCTAAATTACGCACAGATACTCGCGGACAGGACCCTACGTGTGGGGATACGCCTACTGCATTTTTTTTGTGTGAAAAATGTAATATTTGTCTATTTACTGACTGATTTCCCCTAAATACGAGGCTCCCGTAGGATCCTGCCAACGACGGTATCCGTGGAATAACTTTCTAAACTTCAATTTGTGAACGCTTTGTATGTTAAGATGCAAAAAAAAAGAGACTGAACAAAATGCTCTTTATTCAATACCAATACTGGAACTTATTCAAACAGAAAATGTCCTGAAAAGGTTGTGAGACACAGAGAAGACATTATTTTAAAATGTTTTAAATTGTAATACCATGCAGTTTGAAATAATCTCCTCTTCTTAATCTACAAAGGAACCCCATAAGCCATCCGATATACTCCATTGTAAACAAATCTGGGCCGTTTAAAATTTTCATGCGTAAAATTTCATTAACTATTCCATGCTTAATATTGAGGGGTTGTAAGTACAATAATAATTTTTGCTGTATCAGTTGTAATCATGTATATTTTCTCTACATCATGATTTTGTCCGCAAAATGTAAATTTAAAAAAAATGTACATATTTTCTACATGGTAACACGACTCGGACTAAAGGCGGGTTAGTTGTCATTTAGTCTAACCAACACTCGATCAACGGTTATCAACTTATCAAAAACAGATAAACAGAGTAAATAAAACATTTCAAGTTCCTGTGTTCACTTGACATTACCCGGACAACACTGGGGCTAAGTCAACAAAAAATGTTCAAATGAAAAATCAATCGTATTTATTCAAATTATTTAAAACTTTAAGGTGAAACACAGTCGTGGACTTAATAAAGCATGCTTCCATGTTGATTATATCCTCCCTTGAAATGTGTCTGACTGACCTTGCATGGGCAAGATGACACGTGGTTTAATAGCATGGTAGAGTGTAACTTCAGTTGGCCACCTAATAACTATAATATTTTGTTTATGCCATCAGCCCTCAGGGGCATAATTGTGCATTTGTGAATAAAGATTTATTAAACTATAATGTTTCCATAGATGCTTGTTAAGACAACTAAAAACCCAAAATGACCAGGGCCAGTAGTTCCCTCTGGATTAACGGCAAAAACAATATCATATAATCACGGGGGAACACAATGAGTGTCACCCACACCCAACCCCAACCCCATTATGCCTGATGATTCTTCATATTTTTTCCATTTGTTGGGTGTAAGTTTCCATTCTCCTTACTCATCACAATAGCCAGCTAGCAGCTTTGCAATATACACCCCTTTTCGAATTCTCATATGGACTTGACTTGGCCAAAGTTCTGATCAGTTTCGGTTCATTTCAAGCCTTATCCTTTAAGATTTTAAATAAATAACGTGAATTAAAAATACAATGTAAATTAAGGTCGAAGAATTAGACCAATTTTATTTTCATTCATAAATTATATTCCCTTAATCCTCCCTTTCAAAATAAGCTGGGCAAAGTCAGCAACTTGAATGACACAAGAGTCAATGCCTCCACTAGTAAAGCTCTTATAAAATGTAATCTTATTTTCCCGCCAGATAATTACAAATATAATATTCTTAGTAAGTATGTTTTTATATATCTCAGGCATTACATTTTTTTCTCTCTAATGATGAAGTTGGCTTAGGCGTCTGTCTATATTTCAGGCATTACATTTTTTCTCTCTAATAATGAAGTTGGCTTAGGCGTCTGCAAAAAGTAATTCCGATGAATTCAGTTAGCTCTTGTGAAAGTGTTTCATTATTTTTTACAATATAAACGATATGTACATAGATACTGTACATTAGATATCTGTATGATCGTCTTTTTGAGGGGCGGACATGGTAAAGAGAGACGGCGGGAAAAATAGGAATGGATGGGAGAAAGGAGAAAATGGACCAGAAACGGAGAAGAGAGAAAAGGGAAGTGAAATCGAGACCAAGAGAAAGGTGGTGGGAGAGAGGGGAGGGGGAAAGGAGCAAATGGGCCGGAGGAAGGAGAAAGACACCCATCTGTCCACCCTCCCTTCTTCACATTTCAATTCTGATGTTCTCTTATTTAAATAATTCAATTGTTCATTCTTGATAAAGTTAAAAAAAATCCACGTAAAAATCATTCCTAACATTTCTGTCCTTTCAGTTTGTCACATATCTCGGTTATATTTAACACAAAAAGTTCTAAGAAAGGGCAATAACGCTTCAATGTCGAGTTTTTACTTTCTTGCCAGTGTGGTAGTTATTTCCCTTTGATTTCAAATCCGATGTTCCCTAGCATTGGCAAGGCACAACGTTGTTGAAAACATATAAGACCATATAAAGCCTCTATGAAACTTTCAAAAGAATGGCAATTGTATAGATAGATCTTGATTTTGCCTTGTCGGATTGTGTTCAGCACAATTCGCCGTATGTTCTATTTTAGTGGTATTTTGCAACATGATGCTCTGGTAAATATCGAAACAAATAATGGTCATATTTGCCCAACAATTAAAAAAAAAAGTTTCAAAAGACGACAAGAAATGACAATAGCTCAAGTGAGATGATGAAGGGGTGTTTAAACCTGGAAAATCTGTTATCAGTTCTTTGGCATAGAGCTTGCCATAATAAAGTAATTGATCCTTTTTACAAAACGGAAACCTGATATAAAACAGCTGTTTTTAATCAAGTTTTTTTCTCTCGGTAAGTCTATACAGACAAAAAAGTGGTTGATTCTGGTGTAAAATTTCTTCAGTCGAATTTTATTTAATATAACAATTTTCTTTCACGAGGGCATTACAATTCTTGTTCCTTAATACTGTGTCTTTGTAGAATGTGAAAGTAACTGAAAGGACATTTGATGTTTTAATCTATCAAAAATATGAACACTGTTAGCTGTCATATCCAAGTTCGACATGATGACCCAATTCTATGAATGAAAGAGATGACAACCAAGTTAAACGCCTACACATTCACCTGGTGATGCATATAATTTCCCTACAGAAATCAATACATGTATGTCGTTGTGGTATAACTAGCTTAAATGATTTTCCACGTGTTTTTCTTTAACTGAAACACGCAGAGGGATTCGCTTCTCACATTACAAACAACTCCAAAAATGTTTTATTAAACTATACCCAAACCAAAAATTGCCATTTGTTGACCGATACTCATTACTTGATTGGGTGAATCTTCTGACAGCAAGAAATCGACAATTTAAAGCCGACTTCGATTCTGCAACCCAAAAAGTTCATCCAAAAGGTTCAGATGACACACATGTTCACCCCAGAGGTTCGGCACATGTTCACCCCAGAGGTTCAGATGACACACACGTTCACCCTAGAGGTTCGTCACATGTTCACCCCAGAGGTTTAGATGACACATATGTTCAATCCAGAGGTTCAGATGACACATATGTTCTAATTTAACTCATTACTTTTCAAGTCTGGCTTTTTGTATGTGTTTTCGCATTTTTATGCCTGTTTTGTTTGACAGCGTTCCTTGTTGCGTGAATCTTGTTTTTTTTTTCAGTCAACAGACATGCGCTTCTGGATTGAGTGGTCTCGCATAATAAGTGATTTGGTAGTTTCGACATAATTCAGTTTTTGTCAATCATAATTCATTAAAACAAATGTAGACATGAGAGTTGTTCGTAGGTTTAAGTCATTCACCGTTCCATACCCTGACATTGTGATTGAAGCTGCCCAACAACGATACTGAGTACCAAAATGAGGACTTGACAACGAATGGAAGAATATCCAGCAATATTGACTTGGACATTTAGTTTATGATAAAAGCTGAAATAAATCGAATACTTTCTGTGCGCAGTCGAGGTTATGCACGTGTAGCTGCTGGTTTTTGTTCTCTACCGTCTGGTGTTCACATATAATTCTGAACCAAGTTGGTCACGAGTGCAAACTGAAGTCTCAACCCTACAGGTAACCTTTCTTAATTTTTTTTCTGGATTTATGTATTAAAAACGTTGGTTGTTTTGTTTTCTGCTGTGGTCTACAAATTCTTGTGATTTGCTTTAGTTTATTTTTAACTTCGAAATTGTTTTAAGCACTGTCTTATAATACAGACATTCATTCGAAATGCACTTTTCAATGGAAAACATGCATATGGTGCAACTAACCTGATTTTTTGGATTATTTTGATATTATACAAACACATCCAGGTTAACAATGGTTCAGTTATAGAAAGATGTCTGGTAGATTTTATCTATTAACATCATTATCATTTTTTGCATTCTACAAGTTTTACAAAATATTAATTTCATGATGAATTCTTGTAATGTAAGTAGATGTATTCAGATTTTATTCATGAAAACAAATGTGTGTCCAATACTCTAGTCAAAGGAAGTACTACTGTTGGATGCATGGTATTCGTTGTTTTACAAGTTTTATCTGAATCCAAATGATCTAGTGTAGTTTAAAATGCAGACCATCAAAGAATACCTCAATACTACCTGAATATTGCCATTTTACAACCTATGCATCTTCAGTTACCCTGTATTAGAAGAAGTTTAAAATGCAGGCCAAGACCTTAAGATGCATGCCACTAAAGAACCCCTGTACTAAAAGCATGCCTGTATTTGGCTGTATATAGCCATTTCCAACTAGTCTGTATCCTTACATTAGAAGTGGTAGAATTGTTCTCTGAGGAAAATTACATGTAGTGGGTCTCGTTGGGGTATAAGCACGGAAGCGGGATCAGCCTTTTAAAATAAGCAGGAAACGGGATCTTAGCAAAATAGAGCACGTGAAAACGGGAAAGGATGTCAAGCGTAAAGCGGGAACCACTGAAAAAAAGAGCTCGTGAAACGGGAAAAAGTATCAAATATTTTCCCGCTCGAGAAACGGGAAAGTGAAGAAAAATTGACGGGATCTCGGGAAAGGGACCCCCATGTAGCCTAAATCATTCAAAATTGTCAAAAATAAAGAACAGGAAAAGTGTGTGGCTCAGAGGACACATACAAATTGGACTGAAAGCAAGATGCAAATTAATATAATATAAGGACCACACACAATAGTACTTTCACAGTAATTAATGAGAGGGACACATGTGAGCTACGTATACATCTCCAGCAACCAAAGACTTCTTATCAATACATATATATAGCTAATACCACCAAGCATGTAATTAATTCAGATAGAAAGAAACTCAAAGCAAGTACACCACTTGACCAGGAGCTTGTAACTCATTCCAATTTAAATTTGCAATTCCAGTGATTGCAAATCTTGTGCCGCCATTTTTGAGAGCTTCCAAGTAGTGTGAATAATCAAAATATGCGGAATCGCATGGGACTTAACAAAATCATAATTGTAACTCGATATCTTAGTATGGTTTTACACTATGGAATTTAAAAAAAACATGGGAATTTCAAAATCCCATGGAAAAATGCAATTTCCCATGGAATTTTTAAATATTCCCATGGGACTTTTATTATTCCCATAGGATTATTATTTCCCATGGGATTATTTGTCTCCTATGGGAATATTTCAAAATCCCATGGGAAATAGTAAAATCCCAAGGGAAAATTTATTTTCCAATGGGATTATGGAATTCCCATGTTTTTTAAATTGTAATTGTGTAAAGGTGTGCTAACATCTCGACTTACTTGTATGATTTTCGTAAGTCCCATGAAATTCCACATATTTTACACTAAAAGGTAGCTCTCAAAAATGGTGGCACCAGATTTGCAATCATTGAAAATGCAAATTTAACTAGAGGCTCACATTGCTCACCTGGTCACTGGCTTTATTCATTGTCACCTATAGACCACCCATTCATACTATAAATCAGTTCAGCAGATGTTACATTTTCATTCTTGGATGAGGTACAAACTAAAAATCACAAACTTTGGAAGGGATCACCCAAAGACAATTGTAACCAAGATTGGTTCCAATTGGCTCAGTAGGTTCAGAGGAGAAGATATTTGAATGCATTTCCCATAGAGTTCCTATGTTAAAATATGTTCCACGCTGGCGGCCATCTTGGATGAAGTAAGAACGTAAAAATCACAAACTTTAAAGGGGAAAGGGGACCATTCAAGGACTATTGTGACCAAGTTTGGTTCAATTTGGCTTGGTAGTTTCAGAGGAGAAGATCTTTGGATGCATTTCCCATAGGGTCCCTATGTTAAACTATGTTCCCTGCTGGTGGCCATCTTGAATGAGGTATGAACATAAAAATCACAAACTTTGAAGGAAAACATCTAAAGACTATTGTAACCAAGTTTGGTTCCAATTAGCTAAGTGGGTTCAGAGGAGAAAACATTTGAATGCATTTCCCATAGGGTCCCTATGTTAATCACAAACTTTAAAGGGGACCACCCAAGGACTATTGTGACAAAATTTGGTCCCCGTTGGCTCAGTGGTTTCAGAGGAGAAGATCTTTGAATACATTTCCCATAAGGTCCTATGTTAAACTATCTTCCCCACTGGTGGCCATCTTGGATTGAGATGCGAACCTGCTGGACATATGTAGAAATTGTAGTTCTGGAAAAGCTCAACACTTTGGCAATTCACATTTAACCTTTATCTCAATCAGTTTTTGAAATAAAAGTAAAAACATTCAAAAATTGTGAAAATTCAAAGAAAAAGCGGCAATAACTCTTATGTGGGTTGTCAGATTTTCTTCAAAATTGCAGGACATGTAGATCTTACTATGCTGACCATTTTTTTTATACAAACTTCACTTCTATCTTCTATCAATTTCAATATAAAAGACCAGAAGAAACGAAAAACTGAAAATTTTACGGAAAAGGGGCAATAACTTCAAGACGGGTAAACAGATATTCTCCAAAATTGCAGGGCAGGTAAATCTCATCATGCTGATCATTTTTACACCTGTAAGAATTTTGATATCTGTAATGGTTTTCGAGTAATTTGCAAAAAACAGCAATTTACCCCTATGTTCTATTTTTAGTATCAGCGGCCATGTTGTTTGGTCTACGGACATAAAAATCACAAACTTGAAAGAGCATACCCTGGTGATGATTCAGGCCAAGTTTGGTTAGTATTGGCCCAGTGGTTTCAGAGGAGAAGATCTTTGAATAAAAGTCAACGGACAGACAACGGAAGGACGACAGACGACGAGTGATGGCAAAAGCTCACATGGCCTATGGCCAGGTGAGCTAAAAATTGGAATAAGTTTTGTCTTCAATCCATCAATTCTTCCAACTGGCACCAAGGACAGTTATGCTATACATATTTTGTTGATTTTTATATCCCGATCAGTGGTCAATATTAACTGTATTATATCCTGGTCAGTGGTCAATATTGACTGTATTATCTATCTCCTGATCAGTAGTCAATATTAATTGTTAGTGATGATATCTTGACATGGAGGAATGTATCAAGGATAATGCCACTTAAACTCAATCAGACATTTGACTGACAGTTTTGTTTAGACATGGAGGAATCTACCTGACAACTTGTTTGTTGTTTTTTTTTTTAAATTCTATCCACTTTTTGAAGGAAGATAGACACATGGGGGGTATGGCATTTCTATAAAAGTAACAATATAGGTTGATTTTATGATTAGATTTTTATATTTCTTTTATATACAGCCACAATTTCATCACATGATCTGACTGTACCTTAAGCAAACACTATTATTTACAACACATGCTTTTAACACTATAACAATATAACAATTATACAATTTGATTACTTCTAACCAACAAACAAAAAACCTGTGTTTGAATGAAAAGGGGGCATAATTGTGCTTGTCCAGGCAGATGTGAATTCCAACTGCATTTCCAAGTTAGAAACAGAAAAGGGATGAATATCCTACTTAAGTTCTTTGGAACAATATATAAAATTTAATATCAGTTCCAGGTGGGAAAAAATCTAGTCTAAACATGCTAAATATGTTCAAAAAAATATCTTCAATTTTCCGTCTAAAAACAACAAGGCTTATCAGCTAAACAGTATCTCTCTCATCATGATGACTTTACAGGTCAAGTCCAGTTAAAAATTCCAGATGAGCAAACCATCAAAACATACTGGCAATGATACAAATAGTTTGTCAAAAGTCAAAAATCCAAAACTCATGAAAAAAAAAACCACCAGGGACATCTTGAACAAAAATAATTGAACATGAACACTAAAGAACATGTTGTACATAAACACCATGGAACAAGTTGAACAAGAAATGCAGCATCCTGAGAACCAAAATATTATTCTGACAAGCGTTTCTGGATACTCTGCAGTCTACAAAAATGTTGCTGCCAAGCCAACATATGCCCATGCATTATTTCACATTTTAACCAGTCAACCCTCAACCTAAAAACTTCCATTATGTAACCCTTTCAGCCAATCACAGATTGTCATACTTAACAATTTAATATAAAGCATTGCTTTACAAAAAATATGTCACATGATTAAAACCAACATGATAAAAAAGAGAGACAATTTACCCTATCGGCAAAGTTCAAATCAATCAGATCATTCTATAGTCCAACAATGTATATATGCGACTATTGAAAAATTCATTATTAACGGTAATAATAAATATTGATTTTATAACAATAATAATTACTTTATTGGAATCGCATCTATTGTTTTGACTATGAATGATCTCAACCATTCACACTTAGCTGATAGTGATTTGATACATTATCTTTAATCAACATTTCATATGAATAGATTTTTAATGTATAATGGAAATGGAAAAATGAGTATTTAGATATAATTATTCTTTTTAAAGTGAAGAATGGTACAAGGTAATTGCCCTTTGCTTAGATTTAAAGTAATACAAATTAAACTTGCATTTTGACTCATGTACATGTGCCCCCTTACTGAACAACTTGTAAAAACCATGTGTTCACTGAATAAACATACAATATTAAATATGAATTTAGAAAGCCATGTCTGTTTTCAAATTTCCAGATACATGGCTGTACTTTTAATTAGAAAGTCATGATTGAAGTATAATTATATCAGCTGAATTTGGCTTCCTTCAGGGTCATGTCCTTTGGTAAAAATGAAGGGTTAAACAGTTCTACATGTCCTTGACTTTTTAGTTTTGCAAGTTTTTTATGCCGGATTTTTCTGCTCTGAACAGACTAATGTCGGTACATGTATAGTACATGATAAAATACCGTTTAGCGGGTAATTTTCGCGGGGCTTTTATTTTCACCTATTTTTGCGGATGGACTTAAATCACGGAAATAAGTTCTGCAAATTATTATGATATGCAAAAATTTAAAATGCTTAAATTTTTGGCATACCTTTTTAACTCAAATCCGCAAAATTTTTAACCCATGAAAATGACCCGCTGTACAGTAGAATGTGATATGTATATCTTTGTACTGGCTAATATCCTACAAATGCCCTATACATACATTGTAAATATATATTGACAAGTTGCTTGCTTTGAAGTGAATTTTTTCTACATACCATAATGGGGTCTAGTATGTCTTATTCAATTTAGAACTTTCAGGTACGTAAATAGGTACGTACATAGTACCCGGAAATTGAATTTTAATCAAAAACATTTGACATTTCAAGCAGAAAATTTGGACATCATAATGCTGCAATGTCATTTTTTGGCAGGAAACATTTCCAAATTGTAAATTTATCGTGATTTCTCAGTATCACATGACGAGTTTTACAGACCCTAAAGTTTCACATCTTTTCTGGTGTAAAATCCTAATATAAGGGTAATTTAAAATCGAGTCAAAGTTATCTCTAAGTAAACCTAGCAAAAACTTTTCTAAAATTTGGAATTTGTGCAGTTTTATACTGGGAAAATTGGGAAACATTACAGTTCAGTGGGGTAATTAACAAATGTTTTTCATTCTGTAAATTATGACTCATTCGTGAAAAATACCTTTCTGAGAATCATAAATAGAACAGTGGAAAAATACCGAAAGAGTATATGTATGATCAAATAATGCTTATTTTCAAAATTCTGCAGACTTCATTTGTTAATTTATTTAAATTATGTAAAAACCTCAACATGTGGAACATGTAGAAAGGCCTGATATCCAAAATATGTTACATCTTATCTTAACAAATCATCAACTACAACAAACACTCAAAAAAGTACAACTAATTTGGTGCTGCTCTGAAACAGAGCACACTTTGTACCCATTGTTACAACATAATCTGTTCCATATTTACAAACTAACAGATATATTTACAATATTCCAAAAAAATTTATACATCCACTGAATTGATCACAATTGAAAACAAAACAAAAAATTATAATCGTTAATAAAATAATTTATAATTTGTCGTATGTCGACAAATATTAATGGCAGTGATAAAACTAAAAACCACAAAGAACAACCTGAACACAAGATTGGTCTTACAAAAATTTAAAGCTAACATTTAAAACAGAATAAAAACAGGATTATAGACACAGAAACAATTCATTGGTGTTTGAAGCATTGAATGGATTGTATTAAAGGAATAAGTTAAATACGAAGCTTTTAAACACTACATTTGAATGAAAAACATCAGGATGAAAATGAAAAATACAAATACTCTATATCAATTTATACCTGAGACTAGATAGAACTTGCTATGCATGTAAGCACTCAATTATTTTTGCAGAAAGTTTATTTCTACGAAAGTATTGAAAACTGTGTAAATATCTGTGTAAATGTTGTTTATATATGGCTTTCATAAAAATATATTATTCTTTTTCCCCAAATATATTGTGACCAACTGAATGTTTTTTTTTAAAAGAAACAGAAAGCTTCCATGTTACCATGAAAACTAAATCATCACAGGACAACAAATTAACAACAGAATCACAGTTAATGCCTCTTTTTCAATTTTTTGAAAATGGAGAGATTAATCTTTCAAGAGTAGGAAATAATTTTAACATTTACCGTAATGCTGTATATGTGTATAGTTGTATATATTAAGTACCATATCTAGATTTGCAGTTCATGTACCTTGAATCGTTTTTTTTTTCTGTGTTTAAAGTACGGTTATATCATTTTTTTATAAAGTAAACGCAAATAATGTCAATTAATCTGTTCATTTTCAAAAAATTGATTATTGTACAATTAAAATGATAAAATTGACAATGTAACATGGTCCTCTAATAATATGACCATAATTTTCAGCCATTTTGAATCTACACAGTAGCAGACGTTATTTACACATCCAATAACATTTTTATATCTTAAACTTTACAGAGTGACCATATATGTGCGCATTCAAATATCTTAGTGTCAAAAAATAAACAGAAAATCTGTCATGTCTGTGCTGGCCTGAAAAAAGGCTTCATAACATAAATTTTTGGAAAGTTGAAAATTCTATGGTAAGCCCAAATTTAGGGTCAGTCAATTAGCAAAAGATAGGCCCAAATAAGGGTCTGTCAAGTCAATGGAAAAAGACAAAGAATTTTTTCGTTTGTTTTAGTTTTATCTAGGGGACTGCAAATTGAATACAATGAACCATATTCTTAATTCTACAGACATAAATGAGGGGGTGACAAGGGGGTTTGTTCTCCCTTTTTTAATTACCTGTTTTCCCATTTCACACAATTTTGGCCCCTTTTCCAAATCTCAACTTTTGTTTTCTTGTTTTTCCCATTTCCCTATTCTTTCATAATTTTTCCCATTTCAAAATCTGAAAAAAAATTTTAAATTTGAAAAAAAAATTTTACCCTTTAAACATTTCCCAAAACCATGTTACCCCTCTCATATATTTCAGCTTAATATGAATGCCATAATCAAGTCACTTGGTCATAAAAGAAACTAAGAGTTTTGCTAACTGTAACCTTTATGGAATTCTAAAACTGAAAAATAAGGGAGCTAACTGGAGTCTTAAAAAAATATTAACTGCCATGAACCACTGCGACTACCAACAAAATGATTTATACTTTTGTATCTATTCCAGGCAATATTTCCAGACTTAGCTTTTTTGGAGAGTTTTTACCATAATATAATTAAGATATTTGAATGGCACATAAGTCTTCATATAACAGCACTTTACATTGCAATAACAACAAAAAGGGACATTTTATCACATTTTAAGCGCTTGACGAGTCTGACTCAATTAACAACAATCGTCGAGAAGATTGTGACCCGTTTTGTAATTTTTTTGTAGTCTTTGTTGTCTTTGAACACTGACATCCTTTTTTCCTACACTTATTATAACAAACAGTACAACACTTTAATGCACCTTTCATCGGCCAATAACAGCACAGACAAGGGAGACAAAGTGCCATTAATGCCATACACGTCCATCTTTTCACACAATTCGGTTGTGCACATGCACATGGATCTGATGAACACACATAATCAGCGTCCTGGTCATCTTTATCTCCACAATGGTAGAAGACGGCCTGTACACAACAATAACAAGTGCAAGTTTCAACTGCACTTTCAGCACTAATATGACATGTATCTGCACAAAGCCATCTAGATGGCAAGTCTTGAGGTTCTGTACACGCCACACATCGACATTTGTGGCACTTTTTACAAATAATGGAATAGTCCTCCTCAACAACAACAGGATCCTTTTTTAAAGGAGGCGAAACATTGTTGACAGGAGGAGCACTTATTATTTGAGTGTTCAAACTCCGTAAACCACGAGTTCTATTATTTTGGTTCTCCCGTAATAGTATACTAACAGTGTTGCCGGTTCCCCCTGTGCTTATTGTTTTTAAATTGCCAGGGGGTTTTTGTCGTGGTGGACTGTCTATATAGTCATTTTGTACTCTTGGGTGAGGGCGTATTTGGTCTAAAGTAATAAATCCTCCGCTTCCCGCATCTGGAGGCGGTAGTGTTTGGCGAGGTTGACGTTGGCTGGATGATCTCATAACATGGTACTTAAATTCAAAGTAATCCTCTTAAGTCATTCCTGGTGTTTTATATGGTGTGTATCCCTGAAAATAGAATAAAAATTTCTATGATAAATTTGCATACATTTTGAGTATGAATTACAATTATTACTACAAATTAAGAATGTACATGTGATGTATTTAAAAATTGTGAATTAAAACCTGCTCAAAAGAAAAGATGTACAAGTATTATAAATATGTATCACATTTCAAAACAAAATTGTGTTTTACACAAATGAATGCTTTCCTCAATAATGATTTAATCATTTTCAACTAGAGCATGTGGAAACTGGCGTTTTTGTCGGTTTGGCCAGCAATTTCCATCCTGAAACTCAAGGCAACTAGAGCTGTTGCCGAATGGCAGCTAGTTATAGCCCCCACTCATTGAATCCTGAATCAATATGGTAAGTGCAAATTTAAGTGTGTGTTGACACAATACAGGTGTGGACACAGTACTGTAAGTGTAGACACAATACAACTACGAACACGATGATAAACAAACAAACAAACAAACATTTTTTTATTGTCAATGATATACCTCTGTAGATGTAAAGAATACCAGGTGCACATGTTCATATGATACTTAGCATTCTGACAATATTTGAAAAAGATATTCAGAAGGAATAACTCAACTTAGTCACTGTGGTCCTTAGATGGTACGACACATTTCATTCTAGTAAATACCATTCCATGTATTTACTAGAAAGAGGTGCATATTTACTAGACTGTTTTTTTACAGAGACCATCTTAGGACCAAAGTGATCAAATTTGGTTCTTTTTTTCATTTCCAAGGAGCTTAAGGGGATCTTTGAATGGTTATTCCCATAGGGTTTAATCTTGAACTAATAGTATGTGCCCCACTTGTGGCCATTTTAGATGAATTGCAGATCTGTTCAACACATGTAAAAGTACATAAGAAATTTGATGTTCCTAAATATGCTTTCAAGAAAGTACACTGTATTTATGTTCCTAATATGCTTTCAAGAAAGTACACTGTATTTTTTTGTACTTTAAGCATTCCCTTAAATAAATAATGTTGCATTTTTGTATTTTTTTTCTACCACATTATTTCAAAAGCTGCAGACACTATACAGCCGATTTGCACATTCAGGATGACATAAATTATAAAATCAATGATGTGTCTAAAAATTTCTATTCACCTACATTTTAAATTTAGTCTATGCAACAATACTGTGTTGCTTGCATAATTAATCATTTGGATAAGAGGAAGTTTGCTATCATGTCAATAAAAGAAGTTATTATTTTTTATATTTTATGTATGAAATCATAGATGGTGCCATTCAGCGCAGGAATAAAAATAATCTCTTTTGTATAGCAGCTGTCACAGAACAGCTCCTATTGATTTCCTATTAAAAATTTATACATATATATAAAACTTTG
Source organism: Modiolus philippinarum (assembly GCA_002080025.1). Classification (NCBI taxonomy): domain Eukaryota; kingdom Metazoa; phylum Mollusca; class Bivalvia; order Mytilida; family Modiolidae; genus Modiolus; species Modiolus philippinarum. The sequence goes on from MJUU01073874.1 coordinate 88,063, forward strand.
TGACTCAAAATGGTTGACATCTGTTTGGTACAACCCCTCAATCGGAACAATTCATCACTGATACAGGCTGGCATAAAAATTAAACTTGATGATGCATAAAACTACTAATCAATATATCTACAATGTGCACTCATGTATATAACAAGACTCTACTATACACATGTACATGGACATATGGCGACTACATTGCATGCCTCTTCAAAATTAGTACTATAGGCCTTTTCGAAAAATCATTTGGTCCGCTCTTCCATTTCAACATTTAAATACAATGAAACATTTCCAGTTATCAACCCAACACGGCAAGTGTTGCTCATCCTGAACACATTACATTACTAGGTCATTGTTTACTGTATAATTATTATATAATTACCAGTATGTTATAGAATTGAAATGTATCCAGGGTTTAAGTTGTGTACTGTTAGCCAACCATAAGAGTGATAACCGGAAGCGAATAGTGTTTGTACCTCCAGATGACAGGGAAAGTTAACAACATTCAAATCCAGGAAAAGACAACAACACTTTATGTAAAAGGCTTTAGTTGGCTGCTTGGGTCAAAAGATATACTGGTATATATTTCTTTTACATGGAGCTGGTTTTAAACTGTAACTTGCAATTGATTCGCCAACTCTGTGGAACAATCTATATAGCCTCTAGTTGCCTTAAGAAATGTACAATCTCTGGATGTTTTTAAAAAGAATCTTATAACACATTTATTTAGTAGGGCTTTTACTGATTTGTTATTTTTAATTGTGATTTATATTGCTGATTTTTTTTACAGTGGAACAGTTCATCTATGATTTTTATTCTATATCATCTAAATTGTATCTGTGTGTATTTATCATGTTTATGGCGATTTTATTATTTTTTTTTCATATATATATATATATAATCAAGGACGTATATAAGGAAATATACGTCCTTGATATAATATATATTTTTTTGTTGCTCTTTTAGACCTAAAGTTAAACTTTTTAAATTATTTTAATTTATTATAGAATTATACCTTTCTTTTTTTAGTAAATTTTTGTTTTGCTAAATTGTTTTATCGTAATTAATGATACCATTTCAATAACATTGGATCTACTATGCATTTTATTTTGAAAATATTTTACATAATTTTGTAATACTATCTAGTTCTTTTTGTTTTTTATGTTTTCCATTATATATATTATATCTTTTATACGATTTGTGATATATTGTATATTTGTATAATTTAATGTATTGTAAAGCGCTTAGGGTAATATGTTATTTATTATATTTGCGCTCTACAAATATTGTATAATAATAATAATAATAATTGATCATCTGCATGTACATTCAGACCTTTCTGAGAATATAATGGGGCTTACACATACATTGGTAATGCAAGAGCCTGTATCACTAAGTGGACCATTTAGTCATATAAACTTCTATGTTAAAGAGCAGCCATGTTGGATGATGGATCAGAACCAAAGTAACAAACTTGGTCGATCTTCACCTTTTAAGTATCATATATGCCATGTATAGTTTAAATTCATTTCCATGGTAGTTCTCTAAACAAAGATCTTAGTATGCATTTCCATATTAGGGTAAGTTCACAGCTGACTTTAATGACAGATTGACCCAAAGTACCATCATTTTGTCAGCATCTCATAAGTATTATTCAGGCCTAGTTTGGTTTAAATTCTCAGTACTTATATTCTCTAAAAGAAAATCTTTGTATGCATTTTCCATAGGGTCCAATGTCAAAATCTAGTCCCCTGCTGGTGGCCATGTTGAATGGCAGATAGGCACCGAAGTAACAACACTTTGTCAGCACCTCACAGGTATCTTTCATGCCATGTATACAACATGTACTTTAAATCCATTATAGGTTGTTCTCTAATTACGGTCCAATGTTAAAACAAAGTTCACAGCTTGTAGCCATGTTGGATGACAGATTGGCACAAAAGTACCAACTCAAAAGTATCATTCATACCTAGTTTGGTTTAAATGCCATTCGGCAGTTTATATGCATTTCCCATATAGGGTCTGATGTTAAAACTAGGCACACCACTGGCTGCCATATGCATGTTGTATGATGGTTCAGCACCAAAGTAACAACACTTTGTCAGTATCTCACAAGTATCATTAAATTTATGCTATGTGAAGTTAAAATTCATTCAGTGTTTCTCTAGAAGATCTTTGTATGCATTTCCCATAGAGTCTGATGTTGAATCTGTTCATCGCTGGCAGCCATGTTGGATGATGGTTCAGCACCAAAGTAACAAACTAACAACACTTTGTCAGTACACCACAAGTGTCATTTCTGCTATGTTTACTTTTAAAATCTTTGCTTCTCTAGAAGATCTTTGTATGCATTTCCCATAGGGAACAATGTTACAGTAATCCCCTGGTCGATGGCACCACTCTTTGTCAGCACCTGATAAGCCAAGTTTGGTTTAAATTCTTGCAGTGGTTCTCTAAAAGAAGATCTTGTATGCATTTCCCATATAGGAGCCAATGTTGTAACTTAGTCCCCGCTGGCGGCCATGTTAGATAACAGATCAGCACCATATAGAAACATATGATGAGCCCCTCACATGTATCATTCATGCCATGATAAGTTAAGATCCATCCAGCAGTTCTAGATCTCTAAAGGTAGATCAGAGTCCAATGTTAAAACTGAGTTTACTGCTAGCTGGCAGCCACATGTTGGATTACGGATCTGCACCAAAGTAACAACACTTGGCCAGAACCTCTTTGCCATATTTTGTTAAAATCTATTCAGCAGTTCTGTAAAAGAAGATCTTTGTATGCATTTCCCATTCATACAACTGTTTATGTAATTACAGTGTAGTCCAATGTTAAAACTTGGTCCCCAGCTGGTGGCCATGTTGGACGACAGATGGGCACCAAAGTAACAACACTTGATCAGCACCTCACGCCATGTTTAGATCAAAACAAGGGTTCTTTAGAAGAAGCTGATCTAGATCTCTATATGTGGATCCAATGCTTATACGGAGCCTGCATGCTGGTGGCCATGTTGGATCACATATCAGCATCAAATTAACAACAATTGGTCAGCACCTCATAAGCATCCTTCATGACAGATTTCTTTCAAATCCATTTAATGGTTCTAAACATGCTAAAGAAGAAGTTCTTTAAAGGAAAAGTTTAAGATGGAAAGATGGACAACCGACTCAAAGAGAAGGCAAAAGCTCATGATGATCATCCTTGCCTAGCCAGGTGAGCTAACTAGAGGCTCAGTCTCCCCTCACCTGACAAAATGCTTCTGAGCCAGTTTTTCATTCTTAAAAGAGTCTTTAGTAGTTTCAGAGATGATCAAAAAGTGAATAAAGGGCTACACCAAGCGCAGCATGATATGACCGCAGCATGTCGACCACTGAAATTTCAACAAAAGTAGTTTAAAGTGAATGTGGACACAGTAAAGAGCTTGACACAATAATTAGATGGACACAAAAAGAAGCTAGACACAGTTATTAGCTAGAAACAAAATAGGGAAAAAACCCTTTTGATTACTTACTGATAAAAAACCGTAAGAGCTATGCAAAATATGTACTATCAACTAAAACTTTACATCCATAGAAATTCAAAGAAAAAATCCATCGAAATCTGATGAAAAATAAAGATATGACACATTTAGAAAAATTGCAATTTTGGCCCCTTTGACCCCTTGTAGCTCCGAAACAGTAAGAGCTACAAAAAATCTGTTGACATACTACTGAAAGCTTATATCAAGAGGAATCCAAAGAAAAAAATCCCATCGAAATCCGATGAAAAATAAAGATTCCACATATTTAGAAAAATTGCATTTTTGGCCCCTTTGACCCCTTGTAGCTCAGAAACGGTTAGACCTACAAAAAATTCGTTGAATACTACTGAAAGCTTAGATCAAGAGGAATCCAAAGAAAAAAATCCCATCGAAATCCGATGAAAAATAAAGATTTGACATATTTAGAAAAATTGCATTTTTGGCCCCTTTGACCCCTTGTAGCTCAGAAACGGT
>MJUU01073874.1:97222-115355 GCA_002080025.1 Modiolus philippinarum
AAATCCGTTGACATACTACTGAAAGCTTACATCAAGAGGAATCCAAAGAAAAAAATCCCATCGAAATCTGATGAAAAATAAAAATTTTAGGTTATCTGTAAATTTATGATTTTGGCCCCCTCGGCCCCTCATAGCTCGGAAACGGTAAGAGCTATGCCAAATCCGTTGACATACTACTGAAAGCTTACATCAAGAGGAATCCAAAGATAAAAATCCCATCGAAATCCGATGAAAAATAAAAATTTGTGGTTATCTGTAAATTTATTATTTTGGCCCCCTTTGGCCCCTCATAGCTGGGTAAGGAAACAAGTTACCAAAAATCTAATAGTAGAGCGCTCTGTTAATTTTTCATAAGGAATCCTTTGGAAAAAATTGCATCAAAATGGGACTAAAAATAAAAAAATTAAATTATTGAAATTCGCCCCTTTTGGGCCCCATTTATCTCGTGAACGGTGAAATCCGTTGGCATACTCCAGATTGGAGATTTTCTAAGGAGTTTACTGAAAGAAACGCCATTAAAATCCGATATATAATAGATTCTACAGTCAAATATGTGAAAACACCTAATTTAACCCCTTTTGGCCCCTTTTTCTTAAACGGGTGGGGCCACAACCCCGAAATTAAAACCCGGGATTGCCATTATGCCATGAAACCACATACTGAAATTTGAAGATGATCCGTCCACTAGAAACAAAGTTATGCTGGCCACAGACGCCGACGACTGCGCCATACCATAATACGACCGCAAAATTTTTGCAGTCGTATAAAAATTAACCCTTTTGATCACTTATTGATAAAAAAGACAGCAAGAGCTATGCAAAATATGTTAATACAAACTATAAGCTTGTAAACATCAAGAGAAATCCAAAGAAAAAAATCCCATCAAAATCTGATGAAAAATAAAGATTTGACATATTCAGAAAAATTGCTATTTTGGCCCCTCTGACCCCTTGTAGCTCATACATGGTAAGAGCTACACCAATCCGTTGACACAAGACTGAGAGCGTAGATCAAGACGAATAATAATAAAAAAAAAAACATCGAAATCCGATAAAAAATAAAGATTTGACATATTTAGAAAAATTGCAATTTTGGACCCCTTTGACCCCTTGTAGCTCGGAAACAGTATAAGAGCTATGCAAAATCTGTTGACGAATTACTGAAAGCTTACAATGTAGGTAGAGAGGAATCCAAAGAAAAAAAATCCCATCGAAATCCTATGAAAAATAAAAATTTTAAATAATCTGCAAATTCGCAATTTTGGCCCCATTCGGCCCCTCATAGCTGGGAAAGGAAAGGAGTTACCAAAAATATAATAGCTAAGTGCCATTATCAATTTTTCGCAAGGAATCCATTGAAAAAAACTGCACCAAAATTGGACTTAAAATAAAAAAATATAATTTTTTTTTTATAGATTTGACTATCAACTAAAAGCTTATTGACAGATTGACTAAGATTTTATACAAGAGGCTCTCAGGAGCCTGTATCACTCACCTGGACAGTGGCTAACATAGAGAGATGAATGGCATTTCCAATAGGGTCAGAGTTTACTATGTTCCCTGCTGAGGCCACCTTGGAGAAGATCTTTGAATGAGTTTTTCCAACACAGTCCAATGTTATCCTCTGGCAGCCATCTTGGATGAGGTAGGGACCTGTCGTATATCTTTTGTGGAAGGGACCATCTAAGACCATTGTAACTAAGTTTGGTTCTAATTGGACTGGTAGTTTCTGAGAAGAAGACCTTTGAATGTTTTTTCCTACACAGTCCAATGTTAGAACTATGTTCCCCGCTGGCGGCCATCTTGGATGAGGTACTGACCTGTCGGATACCTTTTTTGGAAGGGACCATCTAAGGACCATTGTGACTATGTTTGGTTCTATCTGGATTAGTAGTTTCAGAGAAGAAGATCTTTGTATGTGTTTTCCATAGGGTCCAATGTTGAAACTATGTTCCCTGCTGGCAGCCATTTTGGATGAGGTAGGGACCTGTCGGATACCCTTTCTGGGAGGAACCATCTGAGGACCATTATGACTAAGTTTGGTTCTGATTGGACTAGTAGCTATAGTTTCTTGAATGTCTTTTCCCAAAGGGTCCACTGTTAACACCATGTTCCCCGCTGGTGGCCATCTTGGATAAGGTACGGACCTGTCGGATACTTTTTTTTTAGAAAGAACTATCTAAGGACGATTGTGACTATGTTTGGTTCTAACTTGACTAGTAGTTTCTGATAAGATCTTTAAATGTCTTTTCCCATAGAGTCCAATGTTAAACCAAGTTCCCCACTGGAAGCCATCTTGAATGAGGTACGATCATAAAAATCATAAACTTTGAAGCACACCACCCAAGGACTATTGTGACTAAATTTGGTTTAATTTGTTCAAGCAGTTTCAGAGGAGAAGATCTGTGAATGCCTTTCCCATTTACAGTATGTTTGCCCCTAGCAGTCATCTTGGATGAGATACAGCCATAAAAATCACAAACTTTGAAGAAGACCACCAAAGGACTATTGTGACTAAATTTGGTTTAAATTGTTAATGTAGTTCTTTGAATGCATTTCCCATAAGGTTAAACTATGTTCCCCACTGGCAATCCCCTTGAATGAGGTATCAACATGATAATCACAAACTTTGAAGGGGACCACCCAAGGACTATTGTGGCTAAATTTGGTTTAAATCGTTAATGTAGTTTCAGAGGAGAAGATCTTTGAATGCATTTCCCATAGAGTCCTATTTAAAACTATGTTCCCCGCGGGCGGCCATCTTGGATGAGGTACGGTCATAAAATCACAAACTTTGAAGGGGACCATCCAAGGACTCTTGTGGCTAAAATTGGTTTAAATTGTTCCAGCAGTTTCAGAGGAGAAGATCTTTGAATGCATTTCCTATAAGGTTCTATGTTAAACTATGTTCCACGCTGGTGGCCATCTTGGATGAGCTACGGTCATAAAAATCACAATCTTTGAAGGGGACTACCCAAGGACTATTGTGAATAAATTTGGTTTTAATTGGCTTAGTGGTTTCAGGGAAGATCTTTGAATGAAAAGTTAATGACGGTCGGATGACGGACACCAAGTGATGGCAAAAGCTCACCCTGGCTATAGCCAGGTGAGTTAATAAAAAAAACATAACTTGAACATGTTGAATGTTTCCATTGTTTACTAAAATCTTAACTAGCAGATTTAATGCTGCATACACAGTATCAATTTGGAAAATTTGACCTAATCATTAATCCACTACACATATATACATGTAAGTATTAGTAAACATCAGTTTAAAAAAGTTATGTCTTGTACATTGTTTTAAAACTTCTAGGGATTTGTTTACTTATCACAAATTTAACAATACAAATGTATACAGTACTGCCAAGTCTCACGCATTAGGCGTGAGAGTCACGCATTTTCATCTTAAATTTCAGCAAATTTCTTTGATCTTTTTTATTTTCCCTTTGACCTTTATAAATTTTTGGAAATCTCACGCATTTTGCTTCCCAAAACTTGGCAGCCCTGTGTATATATACATTGTACCCCCTTCCCCATCAAACACACACACAACCACTTAATGTAGGTATTTTATTAAGTATTGAACAGTGGCGGATCCAGACTTTCTGCTCAAGGGGTCTGACCCATAATTTTTCCAAAAAGGGGCCCGAAACCACCTCCTACCCTCCCCAATGGATCAGTCACTGTAAATCAAAATGTTCATGATTGCATATGGTACATGTTCAGTGCTATACTAGTACATGTGTAGGAACATTTGATACTTGTACACATACTTGTGCATATAATCATAATTCAAACATAAAATTAACAACGAATAAAGTGAAAGGATACTCGGTAAATCTCTACAAATACATGGTAAAACCAGCAAAGGAATAACATGCACATGTGCACCATAGAAATATTTAGTAAATGTATAGGGAAGCCAGGACTTTTTGTGCCCCGAGAATCGAAGATTAGGGGAGCATTTAGTTATTGGCCTGTCTGTCTGTTTGACAAAAATAAAACTTTAACATTGTGTATATCTTTTGAATGGTAAGTGATAGGGCTCTCATATTTTGCATGCGCATTCCTTGTGGTAAGACCTTTCAAACAATACTAAAATTTTTGACCTCATGACCTTGACCTTGGCATGTGATTGACTTTTTGAAGAAAAAAAAGAACTTTAACATTGGATATATCTGTTGAATGGTAAGTGATATGACTTTTATATTTAGCATGTGCATTCTTTGTGTTGTGGCAAGACCTTTTAATAGGTGTCAGAATATTTGACCTTGTGACCATGACATGTGAACATCTGCATTAAAACTTTAACATTGAGTATATCTTTTGAATGGTAATTATTATAAGTGATAGGGCTTTTATATTTTGTATGTGTATTCCTTGTGGAAGGGCCTTTCAGTTGCATTTGGTACCAGAATATTTAACTTTGTGACCTTGACCTTGGCACGTGCAGGCCTCTACAATAACTTTTTTGAAACTTGTCCCTTCGGACAAGTACCTCTGGAGATTTACTTGTCCGAATGAAATTATAACTTGTCCAAAAATTTTGACTGAAGATCCAAAAAGAGTACCAGGAATAAAAATAAAAAAACAAAGAAAAATAGTGTATTGGTTATTTTATATTTAGAAATGACACATACTGACATAGGCTTATGTAGTTTAAACTAGAAAACACGAGGGGACTTTATAAACATTATTGGATGATATAAATCGGATAACGGTTTTTATGAAATAAAAACGATACGCTAGGCTATGGAATAGCCTTGGATAGAAAATTGCGTGTTTGATTGACAAGGGTGTGGTGGCTCATGATGTATTTGTATACTCAAATCAATACTTTTCGTTATTTTTGTCATGTCGAATTCTACACACACAACTGGACCATGTACAGCTCGCTGATCACTCTTAGGTAAAATCACAATTTTGTAAAATGGTAAAACTGGAGAAATTAAATGTTGTTCTAGCGTATTTAATTCTTCAAAAGGAGTTTTATCCATTTCTAAATTATTTATCATTGCTTGAGGAGTTATAGCCTCCTTACACACATAAGAATTACACGTTTTGCACACAATATGCTTCTCTCCTTTTAACATTTCTTTCAACCTCTCATCTTTTGCATTAAATTCTTATTGTGTACTTGGCTTCGAAACCTAAACCTTTTACAGCACACACAATTAAACATTGGTGGCTCTTTATTCTTCCGCAAAAAACGCAATTCTATCTCTTTCCACCTTTCGTTCTCCATTGCCTAAGTATCTCCACAAACTACAATCACGCTTTGTTTAACACAATTGAAAAGTCTTTTATAGTATTTGTATATTATTGAATATTGCACAATACCTCATCTTTATTAACTTCTGGTTTTAAATTTATACATTACTGTTCTTATTCTTTTTATCATATCGATATTTATAAATCTGGCTAAGCGATATTGCAATACCAATCCACTCATCCTCTACAAACCCGTTCCCAGTACGACCTAGAGCAAATGTTTATAATACTTTTCAACTTTCCCAAGGAAACAGAAAAATTAAACCCGCCCCGTTTTATGAGGACGAAAGTGGACGCCATTTTGATTTTCGAGAATCTGAAATTCCTATTGGTCAATAGTCTTCTGCGCATGCGTTCTCCTCACTGCGTAAGAGTACTCCTCACTTCCCCCCCAAGAACTATCTATATACAGCTAGGCTATTCCATAGCCTAGCTAATAAAGAGTACATTAAACTGAAGACAAATAAAACTTGAAAAATTTTCAAGCTGTACCTATATACACACAATGTATATAACTAGCTATATATATATAGGTTCTTAAGTAAATCAGTAAGCAAGCATATGTACATATTCTGTGAAAATCTGGTATTTCACATTGATAAATACTAGATACAAATGTATTACTGAAATAGATGTTTTATGAAAAGACTTATCAGACTTGATTGGGTTTACAGATATTCTTTGAAATATGCAGTAGTAACAATAAATGCTAGAGTGTGGATTCATACATGTTTATTGGGGACTTGTCTATATATGTTTCTTCATTCAGTCTTCCTATTACACAGATTTCATTTACATGTATAAGATAATGACATGTAATGATATGAACTTTGCAGATACTTTTGGAAACCATGTTACTTTCATGATTTTCACTTGCAGCATAAATTTAAATTAATAGAAAAACAAATTGTAAATGTGCCTGATTGTTTTTCCAGTAAAATGAAACTGTTCCATCCATATTAATATCAACAATATGTAGGAGTAGGTTTCTTTTTTTCTAATTTCGTTTTGCTTTTAAAAGAATACGTATTTTGATTTTTGTTTCGTTTAACGATTGGTATTACATTTGTATCAAAATGGCGGATACGAGTGAAAATGTTTACATAGAAATCGGTCAATATTTTCGTTCTTTGTTCAATAGTTCATGACAAAAAATTTTGTTTTTATTGGAATCTAAATGAATTTTCTTCATTACGTATTGTTAACAGGGATTTGAAATCCTAGTTTGGCAAATATTTTAACTTGTCCCGAAGGACAGACGTTTTCACATGTCCCATGCAATCGGACAAAAAGTATTGTCGAGGCCTGAATGTGCCTATTGTAAACTTTCACAAGAAAAATGAAATAATATTTTGTTTTACTATATATACACGTATAGAAACATTTACATGTATGAGCAAATTTTTATTTATATCCATAGAATTTGTTTTTGTAATTATGCAACATATTTTCTTCATTTTAAACTTAAACACTTTATATATCCTTAGAATAGGTTGTATTTCACATGTGTATTTATTAAGTCACACAATTCCAAACAGTTCCATGACTTATGTTTACTTTGTTTATTTTTTTATGCCCCCCGGATCTTTAAATCGGGGGCATAATATTGTTTCTTGTCCTGTCTATCTGTCAGGAACTTTAACCTGGCTCATAACTTTTGAACCAGAAGTAATAGTCCCTTCATATTCAGTATGTGTATTGATCATGTAAAACTGAACACCATTATGCAAAATTTCACTGAGGTCAGGTCAAAAGTCACAGAGGTCAAAATGTCAAAATCTAGATTTTGCTTAAACTTGTTAATTACAAGTGCTAGAGGCTTGATATTTTATAGATCTAATGGGGCTTAGTACAAATCCACCAAAAAAAATTTGGGTCAGGTCAAAGGTCAAGGTCATTGACTTAATTTGAAAACTTTTACAAAAACTTTAACATTGCCTACATGTATATCTTTTCAACTAGATGTGATAGGACCTTCATATTTGGCCTGTATATTGGTCATATGAAGCTGAACACCATTATGCAAATTTCACTTAGGTCAGGTCAAAGGTCAAGGTCAAAATGTTGAAATCTAGATTTTGCTATAGCTGTTTAATTACAACTGCTCAAAGTTTCATATTTTTATGTAAATAGATCCAATAGAGCTTAGTAAAAAAAACAGCAAAAAATCAGGGTAAGGTCAAAGGTCAAGGTCACTGAGTGCAAATTAAAAAACTTTAACAATGCCTACATTTGTTTATCATTTCAACCAGATGTGATAGGACCCTCAAATTTGGTCTGTATATTGATCATACAAAGCTGAACACCATTATGCAAATTTCATTAAGATCAGGTCATAGGTCACGGTTGCAGAGGTCAAAAGGTCAAACTCTAAATTTTGCTTTTAGCTTGTTAATTACAACTGAGAGAGGCTTGATTTACATTCTCTATGTGAAGATCTAATGGAGCTTACAAATGTAGTACAAATGTCTATATTTAACCTTAATTTCTAGTGTATATTGCAATTTTCAGCATTTAAATTTTGTATTGTAGACATGGTTGCTATGATCAGGGGCACAGTGTTTCACAAACACATCTTCTTCATTTTATGCATTTTTATGAAGTTTTTCATGTTTAAGTCCCTGCTTTAAAGTACAATGTATATGTTAAAATTACTACTCTTGATTCTGTTTCTGGACAACATTAAAACAATTTTATTATTAATGTCAAAGGTTTCTGTTAAAAATTGTATCATTAAATTCCTCTCAAGTGTAGATATACAAAATGTATATACATGTAGGTGCATACGTGAAAAGGCAAAGAAAAGATTTATAGTGAATGTGTATATTTTTATCAATATTATACAGCAACACCGTCACTATTCGACATACAAAAACTAATTTTGAAAGAAATTTACAAACTATATTTGATCGGAAACATGCAGCTCTTGTACGTTAATAACCGTGTTGCTCACATGACATCTTTCAGATGATTTTAAGAACTCTCTGCCTTCGGCTTTCGAGATAAAAAGAAACATTTAATTACAGTATATAAGATTTTTGCAGGGTTTAATTTAAGAAAAACAGATTATTGCAAGCAGGCTCTATGCGACTTAGAACATGGTCAGGTCTAGACCTTACATTTTGCAATATTTTATTGTGAGTAATTAACAGCGATGGTAATTAATGCTCATTTCTGAAATACATGTACATGTAAGCTACCGGTACTAGAGAAATTTCCATAGTTACAAATTATTTCAGAAATATTAGCTTGAATTTTACAGCTTGATGCAGTATTAATTTAGTTTTTCATGTCTTATCAAAATATTTCCTTTACAATCAGATTTGTAAAGTCCTGCTGTTCTTTTTTTACTTTTATGACTAGAACATACTACAGTATGAAAAAGGAAAGGAAATGGGGCAAATGCCAAGGAGACAACATCCCACATCCAGGCCAAAACGACCCAAAACAAAGCACCCAGGGGCCACCGCATGGCCCCAACACAGCGAGTGTATATATGTATACTTAAAAAATGTTGTAAGGAATAAGGCAAAAATACTACAGTACAGCCAGAGACATAATTACTGTGATAAATCACTGTGATAGACATATCACTCTAAATTATTAAATGAATATAGCGGCTTTCCTAATTTTATCTATCCACATTATTTCTTTTGCATGTCAAGTGGTAGAATGGAAAAGAAAGTAAGTTGATAGATTAAACAAGAAATAAAATATACACATTTCACTAAGCAGAGTGATATGTCTATCACAGTGATTTATCACGGCAAGTCTCTGACATTTGTAGTTAGTGTTCCAGTTAGAAACGTAACATAGGGCCCTCCTTTTTAAAAGCTGAGTAGCTCTGTGCCCGAAATGCCCTTTTTTCACATAGTCATTACAAAAAATTGCACTATTTTACTCGACTGATGCCCTGTCTTTTGTCGAGCATTTTTCGCTGTTTGTTTATACTCCCGTCATTTTAGTCAGTCAGAGTTCATAATCCAGGCATTTAAATCTTATTAGCATACGAGGAATATTTTTATGTCAACAATATCGATCGATAAGGAATCGAAGCATTTTCGAGTTCGTGGACAAGTATGTTTTTTGTAGTTTTAACATTTAATGTTGGATTTTCTTCCATTTAATATTCTTTCTGGTCAAAAAGGCGAATTATGAAAAAATATTACTGAAATGGTGATCTTTTAAAAATAGTGAAAATGATTTCTTGAGGCAAAAAAAAAAAAAATATGTGTGTTTCCGGTTACCCGACCAACCCTAATTTTTCCTTCCGACCCTAACGTTTTTTTTTCCATACTTCAAAATGTTCTTGTGTGACCTCGATCGTTTTAGCGGTAGTCTTNATATTTTTATGTCAACAATATCGATCGATAAGGAATCGAAGCATTTTCGAGTTCGTGGACAAGTATGTTTTTTGTAGTTTTAACATTTAATGTTGGATTTGCTTCCATTTAATATTCTTTCTGATCAAAAAGGCGAATTATGAAAAAATATTACTGAAATGGTGATCTTTTAAAAATAGTGAAAATGATTTCTTGAGGCCAAAAAAAAAAATATGTGTGTTTCCGGTTACCCGACCAACCCTAATTTTTCCTTCCGACCCTAACGTTTATTTTTCCATACTTCAAAATGTTCTTGTGTGACCTCGATCGTTTTAGCGGTAGTCTTCCGTTTTGTTGGAAGCAACACCACTCAGATGAGTCTTTTTCCACAACCGCTAGCATTATTCATCAGAAAATGCACGAAGAATCGTTAAAATCAACAGGATTTCCAACTCCTGTCGTCAAATCCGCCATTTTTACTCGTCTGATTTACACTTCCTGTTTTAGCGGTATGACTAAACACCGGAAATACGGCAATGACAAACATACAATGCAACGGACGAAAAATACGAAGCAAAAAAAAAACAAAAACTTTTTGCCGACCTACTGACCCTATTTTCAAATACCTTGTAACCGGAAACACACATATATTTTTTTTTGGCCTGACACAATTTGGAATAATTTCTGGCAAAATATTGTCAATTGATCAAGATTCTTATTTTGAGTTTAAGATGGAATATTCTAATTAATCAGTCATCTTAGAAGCCCTGAATAACAGTAACTCATTGATTTTCTGAATAAAAATGTAGGAAAAATATACACTTTTCAGGGAACAAATAGCCCCTTTTCATTTCTTTTTAGAAAATAAAGAAGAAGTTACCTCTCCTATATCTCCAATGAAAAGGAAATTGTCTGAAAATGACAATGTCAGCCCAGAACCAGAATGCAAAAGACATAACAGTGGTTTTGATCAAGAGTGGACCATTATAAGCATATTACAATGTATGATGCTTCATTTGTTTTAACATGTACATGTATAATACAACAATTAACAATAAGGGATATGTCTTAGACTAGTGCCCTGAAAATGCCCTCTTTCAACATGAGATTCCAGCACGTCGCACAAAAGTGCCCTTTTAGGAGAACCTGCACCCTGCCCTTTTCAAATCCTGGCTGGAACACTGGTAGTACAGGGTGTCTGATACAAAAAGTGACAAATGTACATGTATATCAATCATCACATGCACACTAGTACTGTGTGACAGGCGTAATTTAAATGCATTGTAGAACTAGATATAAGCTTTTATAAAATGTACGGTACACCTTTAATTTGGATTTCCAATGTCACTGATGAGACTGTAATGATCACACTATGGGGCAAGTGTGAATCCACAAAATCATCATTATCAATGTCAGATTAAAGTCAAGCAATATATGCGATTGTTGAAAAAATCCTTATTATATTATTGATTATTATAATTTTCTTTATCTGGATCACATCTATTGTTTAGACTATAATAATGATCTCATCGATTCGCGCTTCGCCTCTAGTGGATCAGCCATGTTCTAAAATGTGAGACTGAACAATTCCACCTGCAGACCTGTCAAGTCTCACGCTTTGGGAGTGAGAGTCACGCTTCCCAGCCCTAAATCACGCTCTCACGCTCATTCCTTTAAATGTCACGCTTTTTAAATTTTCGAGGAAAAATATATTCAAATAGAAAAACGATCTTTTAATAATAAGAAAAACCAGAAATTCAAGGTTGTTTCATACATTCTTTCATACAAATGGTCCATTTACGATAAATACCTATTAATTAAAGCACATTTTCCATTTGAGGAAACAGATACAAATGTAAGAAATAAAATTTCATTTTCTTTTCTTATTTATGACAAGAAATTTTCCTGAAATTCTTTGCTATGACCACCTGATATGCACTAAGGTTGTACCATTTTTCGTCTTAGGGAAAACTGCTAGATCCCACTGTCTCACTCTTGGAACCCAAACCCCCTTGACAGGTCTGCACCTGTGGATTCCCATTTTACTGATTCTGATCATGAGCTACATGTATAAACATGATAAAGGAGTCAAAACTGCAATTTTTCAAAACATGTTAAATTTGTATTTTTGTTTACGGATTTTAATGAGGTTTGTTTCTTTGGATTCATATACAACTGTTAACATCTAGGCATATTGACTGATTTGACATACCTCTTGCCGTTTATAATTTATGAGCTACAAATGTACATGTACATATGTACGTTTTTGTATGCAGGGCCAAAGAGGGCTAAAATTACAATTGTAAAAATAAAAACGTAGCCTTAAATTTTATTTTTCATTGGACAAATGTTGGATTCCAATGGGATTTTCCTTTGCATTTCTCTTGATTCAGTAAGAATTTAACTGATTTTGCGTAACTTTCAGCATTTCCGAACTTTAAACGGCCAAAAGGGATATTTTTATTTTCCCTAATGTCCATCTACTAGTTAGTTATTCCAATGTCAAGCTCCTTACAGTGTCCATATTGACCTAAAATTTCACTTATTAATTTTCAGTGGTAGACATGCTGCATCATACCATGCTGTGCTAATTTCTAGGCCCTTGATTAAAATGTATCACCGCCCAAGGGTTTGGGAAAACGGCACTAGGAAAACAGACACAGTTTTGACATTTTATGGGAAAATTGCTAGTTTGAAAAAAAAAGAGATTTAAATGATGAAAAGTGCTAAGAATTACAATAATCATGATAATGAGAAATTTGCTGTTGTCGGAACCTTATTTGTAAAAAAAAAACAAAAACAAAAACAAAAAAACTTAACAATTTTAAAAGATTAAAAATCATCCTGTATTCATGGAATTTTATTTACACTATTTGGAAAGAAATAGGAGCCATTACTGAAGCTATTTTGGAAAATTCCTCCACTATGAAACAGCCCTTTGACAGCTGTACATGTATGAATTAAATAAAAAAAAATAATGCTGCTACCTGTAGTAATACTAGTACGAGTATTAAAGGTCAATTTTCCTATCAAACTACATGTACTAGTACATTGTACATGTATGGTATATATGGTAAATGAAACTTGTGTTTCTGAGATAAAATTTTTTCTTTGCATTGCCTCTTGCCAGTTTAATTGGGCCTAAAAAAATAAATTGTGTGTTTGGGGTAACATGGGTTTCAAAGTTAGGTATGTAGCTAT
This sequence comes from Modiolus philippinarum, assembly GCA_002080025.1. Taxonomy (NCBI): domain Eukaryota; kingdom Metazoa; phylum Mollusca; class Bivalvia; order Mytilida; family Modiolidae; genus Modiolus; species Modiolus philippinarum. Next base: position 110,016 of record MJUU01073874.1, read on the forward strand.
AGGATAGGTAGGAAAAATTTTTTTTTTAATATTACATTGTAGTAATGGAGGAACATTTCTGACTTAAACAGTGCTTGTTGTAAAATAGGCTTAAAAAGTTAGGGTAGGCATAAAATTTTAGGTAGGGTCGGGTTACCCTAAACACACAATTTTTTTGTTTTATTTTTTGAACGATAAAATTTAGGGCAAAGTACACTGTATTACAGTACTATATGCATTAATTAAACTTTCCTAAGGCAAAAGAAAATACATACATGTATCTGTTTCTAGTTTCTTGACCCACCTGGACCGTATATAAACCTTACAAATTACTGACCCTGCATGTACAAATGTACATGTATACGTCCTTGATGATTTTTAAACTAGAGGTACTGTGGCCTGGAGGGCCACAAAATGATACCCCGCACTCCCCATTGGAGTAGAAGATCCCCAATATAATTTGTCACAAAAATAGTTATAATTGCGTACTAAAAATTTTGCGAAATTTGCATAAAAAGATCTCGAAAATTAACTAAGTTGGTAAACAGGAAGTTGATGTCCACCAATCCTGAAATCCGACTTGCGGTATACATGTAGGACATCATTCTAAACTTGCATATAAAATTTCAAGTTGCAGTGATGAGTAGTTACTGAGAAATCACAGACAGACAGACGGACAGAGTGATTCCTGTATACCCACCTGAACTTTGTTCGTGGGGGTATAAAAAAGGTACATGTACTCTTTATATATTGTCTGTCTGAACAATTATACAGAACCCATTCTCGCCAGGTGTACCCAATCTTGCCACTTGCCAATTCTATAAAATGTTAAGAGGGGGGTAAAGGGGGGTCCTCAACACGAAAGAACGCGTTTAAAAATTGCCGAAAACAAATCACGAGTGATAAAAATGGCCAATCACGAAACACGGAAAATTGATGCTCGTAGTTCACCGAAAACTTGATCCTATCTAAAGTTTTATTACCTGAAAGCTCTTAAAATCAATGAAAATCTATAAAATTTTGCTCTGTGATACTTTCCGGTACCGTTACAATTCTAATTGTAACAAGTCCTGATTTTTTACAGGAAAATGAACACCCACGAAGTATAAAATATCCAAAACGAATCACGAGCTCAAAATATGGACAAAAACAACACGTGGAATGATGCCGACACGAAAAAACGAGGAATAAAAAGACAAAACACGAAAACAAGAATTTATAAAACGCCAAAAACGTTGCACGGAAATAACCCTTTACCACCCTCTGTTAAGTGATTTTTCTGTGAAAGATTTGCTCATTTAATTCTCTGTAAAGTTGAATACTTGTTTATTTCAAACAATATAGAAGAAGAAGAATTTTATTACGCTATTATCAAGAACCCATAAAGGGTATCATAATACAACAAAATACAGTATGATTGATTAGACACGCAATGCAACAAACAAAAAAAAAGTTTGAGTTTAGGGTAACCCGACCCTACCTAAAATTTTATGCCTACCCTAACTTTTTTTGCCTATTTTACAACAAGCACTGTTAAAGTCTGAAATGTTCCTCCATTACTACAATGTAAAAAAAAAATTGTTTCAAACCTACCCTACCTAACTTTGAAAACCATGTTACCCCAAACACACAATTTATTTTCTGAGGCCCTATGGCAATGAAGGGCAGCACCAGAGCCTGACACATTATGCTTGTGTCAATACATAAAATTCTAACTGACCATTTTCAGTTACATGTAGCAGAAAAGTTGTGAATGGCAAGATTGGGTACCTGGCAAGAATGGGTACTCAGCCAGTACAAATCCAATATTTTTGGTTTTCAATAGAGTAGACTTTGAGGAACACATCATGACAAGACATACATGTACATGTAATGTTGAATTTACATATATCCTACCTTTTTATATATTGATTTCAATTCTTTTCTATGAAGTGTCTTATTTGTGTTTTGTAAAAAAATCCCCAAAACATTCACCATCTGCTAGTAATAAATGCAGTTCATTACTTCATTGAAGAAATGTGGATATGTTTACTCTCCACACTTTCCACTCATACCAACTGGGCAATAATTGGTCAATTTGTGGGTCCAAATTAGTCCCCTGGGGATTTGTTTCTGTCCTATATCCTTGATTATGGTCTAAATTTCATTAACACCTGAGCCGTGTTTCTTTATGATATTCACATTAATTAACATCATAATTACCTGTAATTAACATTCCCATTCTCACAAATAACTTAAATCCAATTCTGAAATCATATAAGTGAAGAATATTTTATTTTAATATCCACTAAAAATATGTAGGTCGTTTTCACATATATCCACATCTGTTTGCGAATCACTCCTTAAACTCAGCCTACTTGTGCACTTGTAATCATAATCCGGGAAAATTAACCATCCTTTATCGGAAATAGAACAAATTCTTTCTTAAAATCAATCCTTGATCTTCTGAACTGATACGAAATTTTGCGATTTAACTTTAAATCACAGCGAAACTCCTAAAAAAACAATATTCCCGCTCAATAAAAACATCAGTGCTTCAACCAGCGATACACGATACACATAATTTTAGCCGCAGCTAGCTAGAACGTAATTATGAATGAACGAGAAACGGACGGTAATTTCCACGGAAGAAATGTTTACACCACTGTTATTTACATCCAGTAATTAATTTGCACTATTAAATTGTCACACTTTGTGTTTTTGGAAGTGTATATTTTGTCAAGATTCGTACCTTTCACTAAAAATCCCTATTTGGCTATTGTATCGTAACCCAACACGTTGACCTCTTTGGATCAGTCTACTCTTAAATTAGCGTAGGGGGAAACAGGATAAACATGTGATCTTATTTATTTCATTCATGTACCTTCGGTGTGTAAATAGAGTATTTTCGCATGAATGAAATACAGGCAGCGGGGTGTTTTTATAACATATTGATTTGTCCAATCACTTCAATATTCTAGCGATAAGCATTCTTTATCAATGAAACTCCAACATTAACTTACAGATCACGATAATTTTTACTCAGGATCTTCGATCGGGTAGCCGGATAGTGCTTCTGAAGTCAAGTTATCTTAGAGTAATAACACGGGCTCTGGGATATTGGGAACTAACTAGCCCCTATATTTTCACTCGTTATTTCCGTTTTTACCAGTTGACGTGTATATTTTTCACTATTTCATTTACACAGTCGAATGTCAGACCATAGATACATACTATGTATTATAAATTTATAGTCAGACAGACCAAACTAAGTAATACCAAAAGGCTTAGGGCCTATCCAACCTCCATTAGAAATAGTAGTATGTAAGTGCCGCAGAACAGGGTCCTTTCTTACATAAATGCCTTGTCATGATCAGGGTTGCCTTTTTACCCCTGTCAAGAACAGGATTTTTCTATTGTGAATCTCGTTAATCACATGTCATGCAAAGGATCTTTGGTAACTCTAGTTATGGATGTTCAAATACAATGGTCTGTTCACCATGGTTGAGACAAAACACCACCAAGTCATGTATGTCATTGATCAGTTTGATAGGGTATGATTTTCGAACCAGATCATTATCAAGTCATTAGCAGGGTTATTTTTATAATACTGAATGTCACTGGCAGGGTATGATTTTCTAAATTTTAGGGTCATGAACAAGTTCCAGTTTGACATCATTATCTGCAGATATAGGCTTTAAAAAAAATGGTCCGCCCTTCAGTTTCGGCATTTAGATACAATCAACCTGTGGTAAAATTGACTATTTGGAGTTATCTTTCTTTAAATTCTGGGTTTTTAAAATTGACCAATAATTATTACATTTTTGATAACATCATTTTAAGTTTTGTACTTAAATAAGTTAAAAAATATTAATCATTAATATTTGGAACTTATGAAAAAATATTTTATGAAAAATTAAATAGTTTAACAGAAAATAATAAAATACATATTTATAGGAAAATTAAAAATACACAAAGTTATGATATTGAAAACTATTTGCTGGAAATAAATAATTTTGAACATAGAAAACTTTTAACGAAAATGAGATTATCTGATCATAATTTAGAAATAGAGAAAGGGCGTTATAAAAAAGTTAAAAGGGAAAATAGAATTTGTCAACATTGTGATATGAGCACTGTTGATGATGAAATACATTTCTTTTTTTATTGTAAACAAAATATTAATCCACGGAAGGAATTTTTAGAAAATGTTTTAAATATATATCAAAATTTTGATTCTTATGATAAATTAAACAAAGTAATTCTATGTCTGACATGCACCAAAATTATGCAGTATACCGTTCCATTCATAAAAAAGTCGTGGTCACTGAGGGGAGTGGACTCAAGCACTGCATAATATTTTGTTGTTGCTTTGTATGTATGTTATCGTTTGTATTATGTATTGTATATATGCCTTCAGCCCTTTGGGGAATAATTGTGCATTTATTTGAATAAAAAAATTATTAATATTTGTTAAATATAATAATTTATAGATATAATGGTCCTAAATTTCCTAATTTTGTTATTTTAGTTCTAATTTCAAATTTTTTTAAGAGGGGAGGAGTGTTATAGAGTTGGCTATGGAGTCTGGGTTTTTAAAATTTACCAATAATTATTATATTTTTGATAACATCGTTTTAATTTTCATACTTTATCTAGTTAAAAAGTATTTAGTTTCATTAAATAGAATAATCTAAAAATATAATGGTCTTTGGATTCCTACTTTTGTTAATTCTAATTTCTATTTATAGATCTTACAGGAAAATATTTATTTTTAATATAGTTGAATTCCCAATTTTGTTAATTTTAATTTCCATTTATAGATCTTACAGGAAAATATTTATTTTTAATACAGTCAATGTTGATACGATTATACATTGCTTTAGGGCTATCCCATAGCCCAAATTAGGAAGTCCTGGGCTTCCAAAAACCGCACTTTGAAAAGTATTTCATATCTACTAATACGGGACTTTCGAGATAGGAACTCTCGTGTAATTGAAGGCGGAAACGATCTCCTCAAATACCAGTGAGAAGTATAATCGGAATCCAGTCCTATTGAATATAAATACATACCACCTAAAACAAACTATTTATTAAATTGAAGTGTATTTTTAATTTGTCCTGCATGACAATTATTTAACTAAATTTTAATTGACGAAAAACAATTAATCTGAAGCGCTACAAATCGATTAAATATAAATCACCCTTGGCTCAACAGTGTTCATTAATTAGTGATTCCATCCCAAGGTATTGTTCGTATAATACACAAAAATGTTGTCGGAGTGAACACGACTCAAAATTTCCGTATTGATTGCATCTATGAAAGTTATACTCTACCATCTCATTTATTTGAAGCCTAATACAATGGTTTAATATAATACC
>MJUU01073876.1:0-11401 GCA_002080025.1 Modiolus philippinarum
ATAGTGGCTTAGTGGTGCATCTGGCAGATCCTGCAATGAATCTCTGTTGGAAACACAAAAGTCTCCCAAACGAACTCCCATATCGGATTTCAAGGCATTACGAGAACCCCTAAAAAAAATTTTTGAGCAGGGGTTCCCCTTATAAATTAGTTTATACATATTGCTGGAATCAAATTATTACATGCAGAAGAAAGCACGTTTTTCTTAAAATTATAGGTTTCTTTCATGGTTTCCATGGCAATCAAATGCACTATTAACCTTTACATACAATTTCATGCCTTGTTTCAAAAAAAATTGGGTAGGGGTTACCCTTATTACCAAAGTAATACATATAGCTGTAATAAAAACTACAACAATTATCAAAAGTAATTACGATTTATTACGATTTTCTCAAAATTTTAAGTTTTTTGGCTAGTTTCCATGGCAACCATAGTTATTTTGAAATGTTCCCATCAATTACAATCATTTTAAACCCTCCTCCAAAAAAATTTGGGCAGGGGTTCCCCTTATATACTAAGTAATACATATTGCTGTAACCAAAATACTATTACATGTATCAACAAAAACTACTATTTTCCCAAAATTTCCATTTTTAGTATGGTTTGCATGGCAACAGTAGTTATTTTGAAATTTCCAATGCTGTGAAACCTTTTCTTACATGACCCTCATTTTTCCCATGAAGTTTCATAGAGCTAATGTTTATAGTTTTGGAGAAACAATGAAATATATGATGAGAATCATTCAAAATTTCATTTTCCCATAGGATTACTATAGGACGACCCCACCCCTATTTGACACCCCCAAAAGTACCCTTAATGGACCCCCTTTGAAAAAATTTTTCTCACTGCACATCTAGATACATGGGGCTAGTATGCTACCAAGTTTGAAAGCTCTAGGTCTTATGGTCTCTGAGATTTTCAATGGACAAGTTCATTGCGACGAGAATAAAGAAAGATGGAATAATAATAATAATAATAATAAGAAACGCAACAAAAACAATAAGTCTCCCAACTTCGTTTGGGAGACTTAATAACAAGTTATAACTATGTTCGCAAGCGAAACACAAAAGTCTCCCAAACGAACTCCCATATCGGATTCCTTGTCATTATAAAACCCCCTTTCAAAAAAAATTTGAGCAGGGGTTCCCCCTATAATTTACTTTATACATATAGTTGAAATCAAAACAAAACACACAGCAAAAAAATACGTATTTCTCAAAATTAAAGCCCTCTGGCTTGGTTTCCATGGCAACCAAATGCTCGATTATCCATAAAACCCATTTGATACCCTGTTTCAAAAAAAAATTTGGGCAGGGGTTCCCCTTATTATCTAAGTAATACATATAGCTGTAATAAAAATACAATTGTGCAGGAGTTCCCCTTATAATTTACTTTATACACATAGATGAAATCAAAACAAAACATAGAACAAAAAACATGTTTTTCTCAAAATTATAGCTTTCTGGTTTGGTTTCCATGGCAACCAAAGGCTCGAATATCATTAAAACCCATTTGATACCCTGTTTCAAAAAAAAAATTGAGCAGGGGTTCCCCTTATTATCTAAGTAATACATATAGCTGTAATAAAAATATAATTATCAACAGTAAAGACGATTTTCTCAAAATTTCAATTTTTTGGTATGGTTTCCATGGCAACCATAATTTTTTTGAAATGCCCAATACTGTAAATCTTTGTCTTACATCACACACAACCTTCCAATGAATTTTCACAGAGCTAGGTATAACAGTTTTTGAGATACAGTGAAAACATTCAAAATTTCATTTTCCCATAGAATTACTATAGGACGACCCCACCCCATTTTGACGACCCTAAAGTACCCTTAATGGACCCCCTTTTGAAAAATTTTTAATGATTGCAAATCTAGATACATGGGGTCAAAGTATGCTAAGTTTGAAAATTTTAGGTCTAATGGTTTATGAGATCTGCTTCGGACAAGTTCATTGCGACGAGAAGAAAGAAAGATGGAAGAATAATAACAAGTTATAACTGTGTTCGCAAGCGAAACACAAAAGTCTCCCAAACGAACTCCCATATCGGATTCCTGGGCATTTAAAAAACCCCTTTGAAAAAAAAATTTGAGCAGGGGTTCCCCTTATAATTTACTTTATACATATATGTTGAAATCAAAACATAACACACAGCAGAAAACACGTTTTTCTCAAAAATTTAGCTTTTTGGGTTGGTTTCCATGGCAACCAAATGCTTCATTATCCATAACAATGGATTTCATACCTTGTTTAAAAAAAATTGGGCAGGGGTTCCCCTTATAACCTAAAAAGTACATATAGCTGTAATGAAAATACAATTATCAATAATAAACGTGTCTTCTCAAAATTTCAATTTTTTGTATGGTTTCCATGGCAACAGTACTAATTAAATAAAATTATAGCTTTTTAGCTTGGTTTCCATGGCAGCCAGATGCTCCATTATCCATAACAATGAATTTCACACCTTGTTTCAAAAAAATTTGGGCAGGTGTTCCCCTTATAACCTAAATAATACATATAGCTGTAATGAAAATATAATTATCAATTAATAATAAATGCGTTTTCTCAAAATTTCAATTTTTTGTATGGTTTCCATGACAACGGTTCTAATTTTAAAATTTCTTATCCTGTGGGACCCTTTCTCACATGACAAACATCTTTCCTATGAAGTTTCATGGAGTTACAGTTACTAGTTTTCAAGATTCAGTGAAAAAATGTTGAAAAAAATTCAAAATTTCATTTTCCCATACGGTTAACATAGAGGACCCCACCCCTATTTGAGCCCCCCAATTGTACCCTTAATGGACCCCAATCTAAATTCTTTTTAGATTATGCACAACTAGATACATGGGGCTAACATGATACAAAGTTTCAAAGCTCTAGGTTAAAAGGTCTCTGAGATCTACTCCGGACAAGTTCATCCGGACGAGAAGAAAGAAAGAAGAAGAATAATAATAGAAACGCAACAAAAACAATGAGTCTCCCATCGTTTGGGAGACTTAATAATAACTAGATTTGCAATTGCAAGCAATAGCTGATGTCACCCCAGACAACTAATTCGATGATTCCATGTTGTTCGCAGCGTTAAAATCTACCTAGAAATCAATTTTCATTGAATTCCGACAACGTTGAAATTTTGACGTATTTTGGCGGCCATCTTGGAAATGGCGGCCATTTTGAAAATTTTAAACACACAGCATGCAACTTCAGATGGTGATTCAACTTTGTGCCAAGTTTGAAATCATTTGGTCCAGCCATTTCAAAATAATCGCTCGGACAAGAATTATTGGAAGAATAAGAAAAATAAAAAGAATAATAATAATCAGAAGAAACGTAGAATAACAACATGTCACCCCGACAAAGTCTGGGGTGACATAATAAGAAACGCAACAAAAACAATAAGTCTTCCAAATAATAAAGAAACGGACAAAAAACAATATGTCGTCCCGACTACGTCTGGGGCGACATAACTAGATTTGCAATTGCAAGCAACAGCTGATGTCGCCCCTGGCAGCCAGTTCGATGCTTCCATCTTGTTCGCAGCGCGAAAATCTACCTATACATCAATTTTCGTTCAAATCGGACAAAGTTGAAATTTTGACGTATTTTATCGGCCATCTTGGAAATGTCGTCCATTTTGAATTTTTTTTTTTTTGCTGCATGTCCATCTTCTTATGGTGATTCAACTTTCTGCCAAATATGAATGAAGTCTGCCATGGCATGTTTGAGATTTTATCATTTTCATTGAAATCCGACAAATTTTAAACGTTGACGTAACTTGGCAGCCATCTTGGAAATGGCAACCATTTTGAGAATTTTCTTTACAATATGCACATCTCCTTAAGGTGATTCAACTTTGTGCCAAATATGAATAGGTTCTGTTGAAGCATCTCTGAGAACTCGCATGGAAAAAATAGGTGGAAGAAAGAATAATAAAAATAATAATAACTAGACTTGCAATTGCAAGCAATAGCTGATGTCGCCCCTGACAGCCAATTCGATGATTCCAGCTTGTTCGCAGCATCAAAATCTACATAGAAATCAAATTTCGTTGAAATCGGACAAAGTTGAAATTTTTACGTATTTTGGCGGCCATCTTGGAATAGGCGGCCATGTTGAAAAGAATTTTCCTTGCGTACCCTCCTCCAGATGGTGATCCAACTTTGTACCAAATATTCCATCGAAGCATGATTGAGAATATTTCAATTTTTGTTAAAATTGGACGAATTTCGAATTTTTCGTATTTTGGCAGCCATCTTGGAAATGACGGTGACTTTGAAAAATTTTACTTGCATGCACCCCTCCAGGCAGTGTTCCAACTTTGTACCAAATATGAATGATTTCTGTCCAGGCATCATTGAGAAAAAAGCCGGACAAAAAGAGGTGGAAGAAAGAAAGAAAGCGTAATAATAATAATAACAAAGAAACGGACCAAAAACAATATGTCGTCCCGACTACGTCTGGGGCGACATAATAACAAAGAAACGGACCAATAACAATATGTCGTCCCGACTACGTCTGGGGCGACATAACTAGATTTGCAATTGCAAGCGATAGCTTATGTTGCCCCTGACAGCCAGTTCGATGATTCCAGCTTGTTCGCAGCATCAGAATCTACCTAGAAATCAAATTTCGTTCAAATAGGACAAAGTTGAAATTTTTACGTATTTTGGCGGCCATCTTGGAAAAGGCGGCCATCTTGAAAAAAATTTTCCTTGCATTACAAAAACAGGAAAACAGCAAACACTTACAATGGCCAGGAACTACAATCACATGCCACAATTTACAAGCAAACTGCACCAGAAAAACAATAATGAAAACAAGAGACAAACATAAATAACGATAGGAACTCGGGATAGCCGGACTTGGTACTGGCACCAGCAAAAGCCAGTGGTAGGGTTAAACCGGTTTATGGGTACCTAAACCTCCCCTTTCTCTATCCCGTTTCCCTACAGTATCATAAACACGCGAATAAAACCCAATACAGGTACACTACTAACTCAATGACCACTATCTTGGAACAGAAAAAGCATAAGACAAAACGTAATTTTGAAAGAAAATATCCTCCTCCAGATAGTGATCCAACTTTGTACCAAATATGAATGAATTCCATTGAAGCATGATTGAGAACATTTCAATTTTTGTTAAAATTGGACGAATTTCGAATTTTTCGTAATTTGGTCGCCATCTTGGAAATGGCGGCAACTTTGAAAAAATTTTTACTTGCATGCACCCCTCCAGATAGTGTTCCAACTTTGTACCAAATATGAATGAGTTCTGTCCAGGCATCATTGAGATATAAGCCGGACAAAAAGAGGTGGAAGAAAGAAAGAAAGCGTAATAATAACTAGTATTAATTGTGTTTGGATGCAAACACAAGAAGTCTCCCAAACGAACTCCCATATCAGAATTCCAAGGCTTTAGATGAGATCCACATATTTAAAACAACCTTCCTGTCAAATTTCATCCAAATCTGAGAACTTTGGATTTTCCCGCCTTTTAACCATTTCCATGGCAACGGTCACCAATTTGAAGTCTTGGAGACCGGAACCCAATTCTATACATGTATGGTAACCTTCCCGTAAAATTTCATCCAATTCTGAACACTTTGATTTTCCCGCCTTTTTTACCGTTACCATGGGAACGGTCGTCATTTTTATGTCTTGGAGACCAGAGCCCAATTCTACACATGTTAGGCAACCTTCCTGTAAAATTTCATCCAAATCTGAGCACTTTGATTTTCCCGCCTTTTTTACCATTTCCATGGCAACGGTTGGCATTTTGAAATCTTGGACACTGGAACTCAATTCTACACATGTTAGACAACCTTCCTATAAAATTTCATTCAATTCCGAGCACTTTGATTTTCCCGCCTTTTTGGGGTGTTTTTATGGTAACCGGTGCCATTTTCAAAATTCCAAGACTGGCAAGCACATCTTGGGATGAGGCTCTATCATCATGTGAAGTTTGGTCAAAATTGGATCACTAGTGTCCGAGAAATTTGGTGGACAAAGTCGCGGCGGAAAACGGAAGAAGAAAAATAATAAAAATTTATAACTGTATCAGGATGCTGATACAAAAGTCTCCCAAACGAACTCCCAAATCAGAAATGAGGGCTACAAATCACTTACACACAACCTATGCAACCTGTCTGTTGGGATTTATTCAATTCTGACCACTTTGAATTTTGAGGCTTTTCCATGGTAACGGTCGCCTTTTTGAAGTCTTTGACACCAAAGACCAATTTCCGACACCTAAGGAAAGCTTTCTGTAAAGTTCCAATCTATTCTGAATATTTTCATTTTCCCGCCTTTTTAGGCATTTTTATGACAAAGGGGGTCAATCTGAAGTCTTGGAGACCAGAAACCAATTCCTCATGTCCTAAGCAACCTTGCTGTAAAGTTTCATCCAATTCTGAGCACTTACATTTTCCCGCCTTTTTTGCAATTTCCATGGCAACGGGTGCCAATCTGAAGTCTTGGAGACCAGAGACCAATTCCCATGTCCTAAGCAACCTTCCTGTAAAGTTTCATCCCATTCTGAGAACTTTCATTTTCCCGCCTTTTTTGCAGTTTCCATGGTAACGGGTGCCAATATGAAGTCTTGGAGACGAGAGACCAATTTCACATGCCCTAAGCAATCTTCCTGTAAAGTTTCATCCAATTCTGAGCACTTTCATTTTCCCGCCTTTTTTGCCATTTTCAAGGGAACCGGTGCCATTGTGAAAATTCCAAGACCTGTTTGCATCTTTCGGGATAAGGATCCATCTTCAAGTGAAGTTTGGTGAAGATCCGTCCATTAGTTTCCGAGAAAATGGTCGGACAAAAATTTCGAGGCGGAAGAAGAAGAACAAGAATAATAAAAACTAGTATTAATTGTGTTTGGATGCAAACACAAGAAGTCTCCAAAACGAACTCCCATATCAGAATTCAAAGGCTTTAGATGAGATCCACAGATTTTAAACATCCTTCCTGTAAAATTTCATTCAATTATGAGCACTTGGGATTTTCCCGCCTTTTTTACCGTTTCCAGGGCAACGGTTGCCATTTCGAAGTCTTGGAGTCTAGAGCCCAGTTGTAAACATGCTAGGCAACCTTCCTGTAAAATTTCAACCAATTCTGAGCACTTTGATTTTCCCGCCTTTTTTACCGTTTCCATGGCAACGGTCGCCATTTTGAAGTCTTGGAGACCCGAATCCAATTCTACACTTGTAAGGCAACCTTTCTATAAAATTCCATCCACTTCTGAGCACTTTGATTTTCCCGCCTTTTTGACCGTTTCCATAGCAACGGTCGCCATTTTGGAAATTCCGAAAACTTTAGGATCAACTTTGGGTCCATATCTATCATGCCATGAAGTTTCATGAAGTATGGGTCACTGGTCTCTGAATATCGTGCGGACAATTTGGAGGCGGAAAACGGAAGAAGAAAAATAATAATAAGAATACTAAGAAACGCAGCAAAAACAATAAGTCTCCACAAACATCGTTTGGGAGAGTTAATAATGAAAATTTATAACTGTATCAGGATGCTGATACAAAAGTCTCCCAAACGAACTCCCAAATCAGAAATCCGGACTACAAATCACTTCCACACATCAGTGGCAACGGGTGCCATTTTGAAGTCTTGGACACTGGAAATCTTTTCTTCATGTTCTAAGCAACCTTCGTGTAAATTTTCATCCAATTCTAAGCATTTTGATTTTCCCGCCTTTTTTGTCGTTTCCATGGAAACGGGTGCCATTTTGAAGTCTTGGACACCGGAAATTTTTTCTTCATGTTCTAAGCAACTTTCCTGTAAATTTTCATCCAATTCTGAGCACTTTGATTTTCCCGCCTTTTTTGCCGTTTCCATGGCAACCGGTGCCATTTTGTAAATTCCAAGACCTGATTGCACTTTTTGGTATAGGGTTCCACCTTCCTATGAAGTTTGGTCAAGATTGGACCAGTAGTCTCTGAGAAAATGGTCGGATAAATTTTTGGCGGAAAGAGAAGAAGAAGAAGATCAAGAATAAAAAAAAATAACAAGTTATAACTGTGTTCGCAAGCAAAACACAAAAGTCTCCCAAACGAACTCCCATATCGGATTCCTGGGCATTTTAAAACCCCCTTTGAAAAAACATTTGAGCAGGGGTTCCCCTTATAATTTACTTTATGCATATAGTTGAAATCAAAACATAACACACAGCAGAAAACATGTTTTTCTCAAAATTATAGCTTTTTGGCTTGGTTTACATGGCAACCAAATGCTCCACTATCCATAACAATGAATTTCATACCTTGTTTAACAAAAAATTTGGGCAGGGGTTCCCCTTATAACCTAAATAGTACATATAGCTGTAATGAAAATACAATTATCAATAATAAACGTGTCTTCTCAAAATTTCAATTTTTTGTATTGTTTCCATGGCAAAGGTACTAATTAAACAAAATTATAGCTTTTTGGCTTGGTTTTCATGGCAACCAGATGCTCCATTATCCATAACAATGAATTTCATACCTTGTTTCAAAAAAATTTGGGCAGGGGTTCCCCTTATAACCTAAATAATACATATAGCTGTAATGAAAATATAATTATCAATAATAAATGCGTTTTCTCAAAATTTCAATTTTTTGTATGGTTTCCATGGCAACGGTTCTAATTTTGATATTTCTAATCCTGTGGGACCCTTTCTCACATGACAAACATCTTTCCTCTGAAGTTTCATGGAGTTACAGTTACTAGTTTTCAAGATACAGTGAAAAAATGGTGAAAAAAATTCTAAATTTCATTTTCCCATACGGTTAACATGGAGGACCCCACCCCTATTTGAGCCCCCCCCCCCAAATGTACCCTTAATGGACCCCAATCTAAAATAGTTTAGATTATGCACAACTAAATACATGGGGCTAACATGATACAAAGTTACAAAACTCTAGGTTAAAAGGTCTCTGAGATCTACTCCGGACAAGTTCATCCGGACAAGAAGAAAGAAAGAAGAATAATAATAACTAGTGTTCCTATGTTTGGATACAAACATAAAAGTCTCCCAAACCTCCCATGGACACAGGAGATGGCTTTTTATTTGAGTTCAGCACAATCTTGACAACCCATCTGTGAAATTTCATCCAATTTGGAGCATTTCTAATTTTCCCGCCTTTTTTCCGTTACCATGGCAACGGCGGCCATTTTGAAGTTTTTGGGCCCAAAAATGTACTATTTGTATACATCCTTCCTGTGAAGTTCGTTCAATTTGGAGCACTTTTAATTTTCCCGCCTTTTTTCCGTTTCCATGGCAACGGCGGCCATTTTGAAAATTTCAAGACCCAAGTGCACCCCGCGGCATAGGTATCTATCATCCTGTGAAGTTTCATAAAGATCGGACCAATATTCTCTGAGAAAACTTCCGGACAAGTTCGAAGAAGAGGGAATAAAAATAATATTAATAATAATAATAATAATAAGAAACGGTAGTAAAACAATAAGTCTCCCCAAACTCCGTTTGGGAGACTTAACAAGTAAGAACTGTGTTCGCAGAGCGAAACACAAAAGTCTCCCAAACGAACGCCCATATCCACCTAGCCACCTGTGAAATTTCATCCAATTCTGAGTACTTTGAATTTTCCCGCCTTTCTCCTGTTTCCATGGCAACGGTCGCCATTTTGAAAATTTTAAGACCAAAATTCAATTCCATGCATGCTATGCAACCTTCCTGTCAATTTTCATCCCATTCTGAGCACTTTGAATTTTCACGCCTTTTTCCCGTTTCCATGGCAACGGCCACCATTTTGGAAATTTTGAGACCAGAATTCAATTCTATGCATGCTAGGCAACATGCCTGTAAATTTTCATCCAATTCTGAGCACTTTATATTTTCCCGCCTTTTTTCCGTTTCCATGGCAACGGTCACCATTTTGAAAATTTTGAGACCAAAATTCAATTCTATGCATCCTAGGCAACTTTCCTGTCAAATTTCATCCAATTCTGAGAACTTTGATTTTTCCCGCCTTTTCCGTTTCCATGGCAACGGCCGCCATTTTGAAAATTTCATGGCCAAAAATCAATTCTATGCATGCTGGGCAACCTTCCTGTCAATTTTCATCCAATTCTGAGCACTTTTAATTTTCCCGCCTTTTTTTTCAGTTTCCATGGCAACGGTCGCCATTTTGGAAATTTCAAGACCGGATGGCACATCTTCTCAATGTCCTCTACCAACAAATGAAGTTTCATGAAGTTCCGGTGAAAGGTCTTCGAGATATGGCCCGGACAAAAATTTTACGCCGAAAGCGGAAAAAGAATAATAACTAGATTTTGCAATTGCAAGCAATAGCTGATGTCGCCCCTGGCAGCCAATTCGATGCTTCCATCTTGTTCGCAGCGTCAAAATCTACCTAGAAATCAATTTTCGTTGAAATCCGACAAAGTTGAAATTTTGACGTATTTTGGCGGCCATCTTGGAAATGGCGGCCATTTTGAAAATAAAAATATTAAAACGCACATCTTCAAATCGTGATCCAACTTTGTGCCAAGTTTCATGAAGTTCTGATCATGCATCACTGAGTAATTTCATGGACAACTTTTGGCTGGAATAATAAAGAATAATAATAATAATAAGAAGAATAATAATGATAATAAGAAACGGAAGAAAAACAATATGTCGTCCCGACTACGTCTGGGGCGACATAATAATAATAAAAAGAATAATAAGAACTGAGCAAAAACAATAAGTCTCCACAAACTTCGTTTGGGAGACTTACTAAGAAACGCAACAAAAACAATAAGTCTCCCAAACTTCGTTTGGGAGACTTAATAAGAAACGCAACAAAAACAATAAGTCTCCCAACTTCGTTTGGGGGACTCAATAATAAGAAACGCAACAAAAACAATATAAGTCTCCCAACTTCGTTTGGGAGACTTAATAAGAAACGCAACAAAAACAATAAGTCTCCCAACTTCACTTGGGAGGCTTAATAAGAAACGGAACAAAAACAACTTCGTTTGGCAGACTTAATAAAGAATACGTTTTCTAAAAATTTCAACTTTTTTGAATGGTTTCTATGGCAACGGAATTAATTTTTGAATTTTCAATCCCATGGAACCCTTTCGTACATGAATCATATCTTCCCTATGAAGTTTAATGGAGTTACAGTAAATAGTTTCTAAGATACAGTAAAAAAATCGTGAAAAAAAATCACAATTTCATTTTCCAATAGGGTTAACATGGAGGACCCCACTCCACTTTGAACCCCCAAAATGTACCCTTAATAAACCCCCTTTCAAAAAGTTTTGCATGTTGCACAACTAAATATATGGGGCTAACATCCTACAAAGTTTGAAAGCTGTAGGTAAAATAGTCTCTGAGATCTGGTTCTAGTCCGTGGGCTGGAAACACTTTCCGTGCACCCCCCCCCCCCC
>MJUU01073876.1:11691-50262 GCA_002080025.1 Modiolus philippinarum
CCATTTTTATGATCTGGGGATGCAAAAAATGTACCCCTCCCCCTGCAAAAAATTGCGAAAATGACAATTTTAGGCTGTCAATTCCTTTCAGATAAACAACCCTCGTCATTTGATCTAGTTTTTATGCCTAACTTATCAAGTGTGATACAATGTTGGAAAATAAAACCATTAAAGTCCATAAAATTTTGATTTTCGGTATAAAATTTTAGAAAAATGGAAATTTTCGGAATTTTAGATTTTTTCACAATTTCGACTTTATGACTTTAGGATCGTAAAATCTGAATATATATTTGATAATGGCCCATTTAATAATGATTTATGATATATTAGCAAGAAATTGTACGCACAAATTTTAGTTTCAGACATAAATTAGGTTCAGAAATGTCAAAATTAGCACCCCTCCCCCTCAAAGTTAGGGGAAAATTTGAAATATTCAGGCTCTAAATGATAAAAAGATAATGTTTAATGGGAATTCTAGTGTTTATTTCACTTAAGCTGACATGCAGAAGATCATTCAAGTAGATTTAAACTTTTTAAGAGGTCTGTTTTCGACTCTTCTGCATGAAATTCTATGCAAAATGGGAATTTTCCGTTTTTCAGAATTTCTGCTGTTTTGACTTTGAGATGCAAATACTTCATGAAATTGATATGTAACTTGACAATGTTGATTTAATATCGTTTCATTATATGTTAGCAATTACAAAGTATGCTTTTAAACATTTTAGACTAACTACAGTCTCATAAATTACAAACATATTACCCCTTACCACACATATTCAACACAATTTATTCCATTTTATTCAGCTTAAAAAGCTTGAAAATCTTAAACCTTGTATAAAGGTCCAATGACATATCATTTTCAAACACCAAAATACACAAAGACTGACTTATATCACAAATAAGATCATGCTAGTGATTTATGGGCAGTTAATCAACAATTAAAATTGGATTTCGTAAAATTCTGAAATGCTGGAAATCCCCATTTTTCACGCAAATCGCCCAAAATGTGCAAGTTTACCCATATTTTGGTGTTAAAATTACATATAACGATATATCAAATGCATCTTTTGCAAAGAAAGTAAAACATTAGCATGCTATGTTCATATATATGTAAAGAAAGACATATTTTGGGGACTTTAAAGCTTAATTTTGTTGGGGTAGGGGTAAGATTTTTGGTATTTAGAGTCACAGTGAACACTCCTTGTTTTTCTAATCAGTGTTTTAAGATAACTTATATACCGGTTAAAACAATAAATTGGAATATTNATTCCATTTTATTCAGCTTAAAAAGCTTGAAAATCTTAAACCTTGTATAAAGGTCCAATGACATATCATTTTCAAACACCAAAATACACAAAGACTGACTTATATCACAAATAAGATCATGCTAGTGATTTATGGGCAGTTAATCAACAATTAAAATTGGATTTCGTAAAATTCTGAAATGCTGGAAATCCCCATTTTTCACGAAAATCGCCCAAAATGTGCAAGTTTACCCATATTTGGTGTTAAAATTACATATAACGATATATCAAATGCATCTTTTGCAAAGAAAGTAAAACATTAGCATGCTATGTTCATATATATGTAAAGAAAGACATATTTTGGGGACTTTTAAGTTTAATTTTGTTGGGGTAGGGGTAAGATTTTTGGTATTTAGAGTCACATTAAGCACTCTTTGCTTTTCTAACAAATGTTTTAAGACAACTAGTGTATCGCTTAGAACAATTAATTGGCATATCTGCAGATATATTCAATAGATTTGATATATATTGCGATTTAACAGTGAACTTAGACAAATCTGAAATGTTGAAAATTCCCATTTTTCATGAAATTTGGGAGAAATATTGAGTTCTAGTCCACAAATGGCTGTTAAAATACCTAATCATGATGTAATTCATGCAACATTGTCATATACAACAGACGTTTTCCGTATTCTGGTTATTTTTATCCCTACATAGACCAAAAACTGATAATTTCAGGGAAAATTTGTTGGGGTAGGGCTAAGATTTTCGGTATTTAGAGTCACATTTTACACTCATTGAATTTCTAAACACTGTTTTAAGACAATTAATGTATTGCTTAGAACAATTAATTGGCATATCTGCAGATATATTCAATAGATTAGGCATATATTGCGATTTAACAGTGAACTATGGACAAATCTGAAATGTTGAAAATTCCCATTTTTTATGAATTTTGGGAGAAATATTGAGTTTTAGTCCACCAATGGCTGTTTAAATACCAAATTATGATGTTATTCAGGCAGCATTGTCATATACAACGCACATTTTACGTGTTCTGGTTATTTCCATGCAAACTTTGACAAAAAATTGGCAATTTTAGGGAAAATTTGTTGGGGTAGGGGTAAGATTTTCGGTATTTAGAGTCACATTAAACACTTATTGTTTTTCTAAACAATGTTTTAAGACAACTAATATGTTGCTTGGTACAAATAATTGGCATATCTGCAGATATATCCTCCAGATTTGGTACATATAACGATTAAACAGTGAACTTTGGACAATTCTAAAATGTTAAAAATTCCCATTTTTCATCAATTTCGGGCAAAATATTGAGTTTAAGTCGACAAATGGCTGTTATAATACCAAATCATAATGTTATTCATGTGACATTGTCATATACAACACACATTTTGCGTGTTCTGATTATTTTTGTGCGAAAATAGACCAAAAAATGACAATTTTAGAGTAAATTTGTTGGGGTAGGGGTAAGTTTTATTGATGTATGATGTTTATATTACCTAAAAGTAGCCATTATTTGTAATGGTTGTAAAGCAAATATAATAAGCTTTCATTTGATACCTATTTTAAATGATAGTTGTTCACTAAAAAATAATATTATGCAAATAAAAGAAAAAACTTATTCAAAAACGAAATTATACAAAGGTCCATGTATTNCTTTAGACCATCAAACTTACGCAATTTCAATGAAAATATCAGTTTTTTTCGTCAATATTTCATTGGGGTAGGGGTACGTTTAATTGCGCTATGGAACGTTCTAGGCATAGAAATTGTTAAAACTTGGGATTTTTGTAAAGCTCATACAATAAGCAATCATTTGATACCCCGTTTTTATAACTGGAAAGCATTTGGTTAACATTTTGAAGCAACTGAAAGAAAAACTTGAACGAAAAACGAAATTTTCCAAGATTTTGGTAGGTAGGTCTAAAAATGGGCCAAATTCCACAAGTGCGTGCAGGTTATGCTCGTGTTAACATGTTTTATTTTGAAGAGGGGATGTATACGGACTTAAAAAAATGGGTGGGGTTCGGAAGTGGGGGGGGTGCACGGGGGGGTTATTCCAGCCCATGGACTATTCGGACAAGTTCATCCGGACGAGAAGAAAGAAAGAAGAATAATAACAAGTTATAACTGTGTTCGCAAGCGAAAGACAAAAGTCTCCCAAACGAACAATCTCCGAAACAGAGGTGCATAGCTCTTTCTACGTCAGATATCACCTCTGCTACACCGGAAGGACAGATTTTTCTCAAAATGGCCGATTTTCATGACGTCACAGTGTGAAATACGTCAGGATGTGTACGACGTCACTGTGAAAAGGGCGTGGTAAATCCAATCTGACATAGGAAGAGCTATGCACCCCTGTTTCGGAGATTGCAAAACGAACTCCCATATCGGATTCCTGGGCATTCTAAAACCCCCCTTTCAAAAAAAAAATTGAGCAGGGGTTCCCCTTATAATTTACTTTATACGTATAGTTGAAATCAAAACATAACAAGCAGCAGAAAACACGTTTTTTTTTCTCAAATTTAAGCTTTCTGGCTTGGTTTCCATGGCAACCAAACGCTCCATTATCCATTACAAGCAATTGTATACCTCTTTTCAAATAAAAAAAATAGGACAAGGGTTCCCCTTATAACATAAATAATACATATAGCTGTAATTGAAATACAATTATCAACAATAAATGTGATTTTCTCAAAATTTCAATTTTTTGTTATGGTTTCCATGGCTTCCGTACTAATTTTCAAATTTGGAATGCTGTTGAACTTTATCTAACATCACACACAACCTTTCTATGAATTTTGAAGCAGCTAGTGTAAATAGTTTGTGAGTGGCAGTGAAAAAAATCAAAATTTCCAATTTCCCAAGGACTTACTATAGGACGACCCCACCCCTTTCTGAGCCCCGAAATGTACGCTTAATGGACTCCCTTTCAAAAAATATTTGATGATTGCACATCTAAATATATGGGCCTAATATCCTACAAAATTTGAAAGCTCTAGATTTAATGGTCTCTGAGATCTGCTTCAGACAAGTTAATTGCGACGAGAAGAAAGGGAAAAAAGAATAATAATGAGTGATGATATGTTTGCATGCAAACACAAGTCACCCAAACCAGATTTCATACTCAATTGCTCTATGAAAAAATGTTGTGTTGTATATGTACCACCTATGATCTGAAATATTTTTTTATTCCTCAGGTAAGAATTAGTTATTTAAACTCACTATCACTATTTTCGTCTATCAGTGCGATTAGTGCTTTGATTCACTGGTCAAAATTAACCTTGATTGCATCAAAAAGATGTGTCATTATGACTACCCATCTCTGAGATAAAGTTTGGACAAAGGTTGTAAAATCCATTAAGGAATAATAATAATAAAAATGTTTTGTTGTAAATTTTTCACCAATGATTAATAATGTATTCTGAAATAATTGGTTTTTGTATTCATCAGGTAAGAATTTGTATCCTCAACTCATTATGTTTTCGTCGAACAGTGAAAGTAGTGCTTTGATTCAAGGTTAAAACTTCATATCCTGTTTCATCGTATATAATCATTTCTATTTTAAATAGTACATGATCATATGTAATCATTTCTATACGTGATGTGTTTTTGGTTACATAAAGTTTTATCAGTATCAAGTATTTAGCTGTGTGACTACCAGTAATTAAACTGTCAAATCTAAAGTTGATAAATGCCAGTGCGTCACTTTGGTTGTTTCAGGTAAAAATATTTTATAATCTTAACTAGTTAATTAGAACAGATGGTTTATATTTCCCCAATTATGAATATATATGTATATACCTGTCATCACTTACACCAATTATAAAATTCTAATTGCAGTTGATATTAAGGTTATCAATGTCAAACTGCTAAAACAATAACGCAAATGATATATAATGAAGTAATTTCCATTCATTTAAATAGCAAGAAATTATCCAATAATTTTGGATTAACGTAACTAATGAAGATCTTAACAAAACACACATTTAGCCATTACATTTAATCAGCTATGTACTATGGTTTAAGAGTTATTACAGAAACAAGGTTTAGGGTCAAAGTTGAAAGGGACCAATGACCTTTGACTCTGGCATTTTTAAATGTAACACGTAACGTCGGTATCTAGTCATTTGTTACCACTGGGTCGATGCCATTACTGGTGCACTGTTAGTCCCCGAGGGTATTCAACAACCCAGTATTCAGTACTTCGGTGCTGACCAAAAAGCCGATTCTACAAAAACCTTACAATATCTATATTTTTGTAAATTTTGTTGAAAACTAAGGAGTATCTCGCTCATGCAAAGCTCTGTCCATAACTGATTTTGGCTTTACTTTTAGATCATATTGTTTATTTGTTCTCTGTCAGTTTGTAATCATCTTTGAGTTCATGCTCTTCCAAACGTTTAGATTTTATCTGCACTGAAGAGACATAAGTTGTCGAAATGCGCATATGCAGAATTTAAATTCCCAGTAACTTCGGTATTTAGTCATTTGTTACCACTGGGTCGATGCCACTTCTGGTGGACTGTTAGTCCCCAAGGGTATTGACCAACCCAGTAGTCAGTACTTCGGTGCTGACCCGAAAGCCGATTCTACAAAAAACTTACAATATCTAAATTTTTGTAAATTTTGTTGAAAACTAAGGAGTATCTCCCTCACGCAAAGCTCTGTCCTTAGCTGATTTTGGCTTAACTTTTAGATCATATTGTTTATTTGTTCTCTGTCAGTTTTTAATCATCTTTGAGTTCATGGTCTTCAAAACGTTTAGATCTTATCTGCACTGAAGAGACATAAGTTGGTGGTGGGTGGGATGGACGAGACCTGGGCAGCCGATCTCGTAGATATGAGCGCCTTCTCCCGGGATAACCGAGGCTTCAAATACCTCTTGAGCATCATCGACGTCTTCTCCAAGTACGGCTGGCTGGTGCCGCTCAAGGGTAAGAAAGGTGCGACGGTGCGAGATGCATTTCGGACCGTCTTCAAGGATCGCAAGCCCGAGAAGCTATGGACCGATAAGGGCACGGAATTTTATAATCGGGAGGTAAAGGATCTGCTCCTGAAGCATGAGATCGAGCTCTACTCCACGGAGAATGAGGAAAAATCGAGCGTGGTGGAGCGCTGGAATCGTACCATGTTCAAGTACTTCTCGGCTAATTCTACGCGCACATATCTCCCCGTCTTGGACGATCTCGTCCACCCGTATAGTACCACCCAGCATCGATCCATCAAAATGACTCCCACCGCCGCCAGCAAGAAAGAGCACGAGGGCAAGGTCTTCTGGAATCTTTACGGAGATCTCCTACCCATGAAGCCTCATCGATTTGACGTCGGCGATAAAGTCCGGATCGTCAAGAAGAAGGGCACTTTCGAGAAGGGATATACTCCGCGCTGGACTGAAGAAGTCTTCACCATCTTTCAGGCCCTAGCGACGCAGCCACCAACCTATCGCCTTAAGAATTTTCACAATGAGGAGATCCAGGGATCCTTCTACGAGCCCGAGCTCCAGTGCACCGATCAGGAAGTCTATCCCATCGAGGATATCCTGCGGGGGCGCACTAGGGGAGGGGTGAAGGAAATCTTCGTGAAGTGGTTTGGATATCCGAAGTCTTTCAATTCATGGGTCAAAGAGTCCGACTGGCAATAGGCCCCTACCAGTAGTCTTTCCAGTCCCTCGAAAGAGAGACCAGAAAAGCTGTGAAGCTATCCGTGGTGAGACTTGATCTTTTTATCTATGGCTTCCATCCTTCCTTGCATCGCACTGACCGCCTCCTGCCAATTTTTAGCATACCATCCCTTGGTGACCGGCTCGTCTGCTCGGGTCCCTCCTGGCAGATTGTGGACCGCATGCCCTTGCATATCGATATCCCCTTCGATCTTACCGCCTACCATGGGTAAGCACTTTGCCATATATTTATCAATGCGATCGAAGCGTTTCTTCTCTTCCTCGAGAGCTTTCCGGGTAGCACCAAGCTTTGCCTCTAGGTCATCGATACTTTTCAGGCTCTCCTTCAGCTGCTGATTGACCCATTTCTTCGTCACGGTGTCCGAGCTATCCCGCGGCAATTCAAGACTGGTGATGCGATGATCGTTCATATCGAGATCCTGAAGCATCCGCCAGACGGGCATGCGCTTCCTCGAGTGAGATCCAAACTTATCCATTTATCTATAGGTCGAAGATGACCTCCTCGAGCGTCCGACCTTCCGAAAGAAGCTTCAAGACGTGCAAGCAGAATTGCCCGCAGACCACGTCGCCGTGACGCTGAAGGTCATCGGTATTATATCGAATTTCCGGCCTTAGATAGTGGACGATCTCATTGGGTGGGGGTAGGCCGAAGTAGACTTTGAGTCCTCCATGCGTTTGCCAGCACGTCCAGTGCGTTCCGGGGCCATTGCGATCGTCGTGATTCAGGATGCCGCATTCGATGGGGCGTGGGGTGGGTGGTAGGGCATTGCGCATGAATACCCCTCTGAAGTGGGGGATTCTCAGGGCTTTGGCAGCTTCTTCAAGCTCTAGATTCGAGAGGGGCTGGTGGGGGCGTGCACTCGTATGCTGCTCATTTATCTAGGTATGGGCGGCGAAGCATCCGTACCCGTCAGAGGCTGCAAAACCATAGAGAGGGAGATGGAGCGTGCGGACCACTCAGAGTCTGTCTGTTCTTGGATCTTCCTCTTCTCCAAGCGGACCCTGAGAGCGCATCGTTTCTCATAGAGAGCCATCTTCTGCTTACATTTATTCAGATATTCCTGCCCCTTGTTGATATGTCTGATGGAGCTTCCAGGATTGCATGAGCGTCTACTTTTTCCCATTTATATATATGATCGGCGATGCGGTGGGGCATGAGCCTGCTAAGGAGGGATGGGCATCCGCACCCGTCAGAGTCTGCTCAGTGCCGAGGGGCTTAGCCGTGGGTAATTCGATAGTGTCCGTGGGCAAGGGTGCTGATGCCGTCGGGGAGGATGT
Source organism: Modiolus philippinarum (assembly GCA_002080025.1). NCBI lineage: Eukaryota > Metazoa > Mollusca > Bivalvia > Mytilida > Modiolidae > Modiolus > Modiolus philippinarum. The sequence continues at coordinate 19,918 of MJUU01073876.1, forward strand.
GGCGCTTGTCGTCTTTGGCGGAGAGTGCGATCTTGTTGATCTCCTCGGCGTAGATCTGATGGAGATGGCTCCGGAGGATATTCATCGGACGATGGATTTCTTGCTGGGTGGTGAGGCATCGCTTGTAGTCATCGAAGGCAATGCTGCGCTCGACGACGCTCTTGGTGACTCCCTTTGCCTTCTTGGTGGTCTCACCGTCTTCCACCTTGAAGGCGTATAGCTTCGCCCGGAGCCCCACGAATTCGGTCATGGCCTTGCCGCCGCAGTCGTCCTTAAATACCCCAAGGATCTTCTTATTCACGCCGGTGGGAATGCCGGAGGAATGCTTGTCCGGGTAGTTGGAAGTATCAACTTTGGCCTGGACGTGCGGAGCGATATCCTGGTAGAAATCGTCGGTCTTGATCTCATAGGCCAAGCTATCGGTGTCGGTGAAGAGAAGCCGTGCGCAATCACCGTGCATCTTCCTCATGAATCCATAGTGAAAATCGTACATGAGAAGCTTTGAAATATCCAAGATGCAGGCTCCCAAGTAGACCGGCTTATCGAATTTCAGCTTGGTCTTCTTCATATGGACGGCTGTCAGTTTCTCGGTGAAGACCACTCGACGATCGAAGTTGGGCTTGGCCATGAGCTTCAAGGCCTGCTCCACGATGGTGACCAATCTGACGTCTACACGCTTCTGGATATTCTCCACGGTCTTGCCAAAGACTGAGTTGACCATGAGCTTGAAGAAATCCTTCTCGGAGTCGGTCTTGGCCTTGGCACGAAGAGCGGTATTCAGATCCACGTAGTGCTTGAGCCATGGGGATTGCCCGAACCTGATGATCCGACGGCATTTCGTAAGCTTCATGCCCATCTCTAAATACATCTTGAGATTTCGACAGTGAAGGGTGTATTTCTCACGCTTGCCCAGGTGAGGCACGAGCTTGCGGACTTTGTCGATCTCAAGGTCTCGGGCGCGAGAGGGTAGTCGTTGTGGGCGTCGTGAAGACCCTGTGGATATTCGAGATCGCATTCTACCATGGCTCCATATTCGTGGTCGTCGGGATAGCTTAGGATCTCATCGATATTCTCTGGGTCGATCCATTTGAAATCTCCCGTGGGGAGAGGCTGCGACATCGCCCATCCGTAAAGATTATTTGCATCGAGGTAGGTGAGATACTTGGTGGGCTCGGAGCTAACGTAGCTCTCCATGTAGGGGTTGTTGGCCTGAGCATGACGGTGAGAGATCATGGCTACCCTCCCCTGGTCGCCTGCTAAAACATCATCAGCATATCTGGATCGGAACGAAGCTCCAATCTTTGCCCAGTGGTTTTGAGGGCGACGTCGTAGAACAATCCAGGTGATGTGTAGTAGTTGGCAGTATCAAGCCCATAATGAGTCCGGCAGATATCCCTGAAATTCTCGTAGATATCCGCCAGCAGCAAGACTTCGGTTTCTAGGTAGAGATCGTGATTGTTGCGTAGGGTCTTACACTCTAAGATCTCCCAGACATTCTGAGCATGCGCGTAGTCTTCGTCGGTGAAGCACTCCGCGTAAAGTGTGATGTAGAAGGCTTCTTTGGGTAGGAGCTGAGTTTCTTCCAGCTTGGCCGGTCCATCCATATAATCGGAGGGAAATACCCCCTTCCGAATCATCAGCTCGTGGTGATCGCTGAATCTCGCCTTCACAGTCGTGAATTGGTCGGGGGTCAGATTCTTTGCTAGATTTTCAAGCTTATTCGTCAACAACCTGCATGAGTCGACGAATCTCATTTCCAGATCTCCCACTTTCTTGGAAAAGCTGATATACTTCTCATCGGTATTGGGGATGCAGTCGATCTTACCCTCAGTGAATCCAAGCTCCTTGACGAAAATGTGGGAATCATACCCGCTCAAGTTGTGGAAGAAGATGGGGACGTGCTTCGGGAGCTGGAAATCCAGATTGCATTGGTTGTGTGCTGCGCCACGATATTTCCCAGTAAGATGGTCGTGGTCCCGAACCTTATCCCCCCCCCCCAATTCATCCCCACAAATGTGGCAGTGCGTGCTTTCTTCAAAGCTCTCCTTGTCCTCGTCGGTCATCACCATGGGCTTATTCTCCTCGTATATCTTACCAATGGCTCGCACTTCCTCCTCCATACACTCCACGAATTTCTTGGCCGCATCCTCCCAACAATAGATGACCGGATCTTTGTAGTCCCCATGAGCGTACTTCACGTAATAGCAGAATCCCGATGGTCGCTGAAGCTTGTAGGCCTTCGTGAAGGAGTGGGATGGATCGGGCTGGCAGGTGTTGAGCTTCTCCGTGAAGCACTGAAAGTCCGCATAGATGACGAATGGAGCTCTCATCATCTTTTTGTGGTTATGGAAGGCTATGGCGGTCCCTTCTTCCGGCATCTCGATCCTGATCGCATCCTTCTGACTGCAATATTCCATGTGCTCGTCCAAGATATCTTGCCTGGAAAAGTGGGAGAGGCACCTGCGGCAGAAGAAAAGCTCATGACCGTGCTCCGTCACCTGGGAGCTCAGAAGTCGAGAGAGGCTCTTGATCCAGCAGTAATGCTGCTTGCCTTCGCGAGTCAGGAAGAGGAGATCTACGTGGGTGAAGCCCGTATTATTGGATATCTTGATGGGGTAGATCTGAATATCCTCTTCCCCATCTTCACCCTTCTTTACGCCATCAAAGCCATAGACGTTGACGTTGATGGTGGGATTCTGCCTCTCGAACTTATCAACGCCTTGAGCGAGACTGGAAAGTCGATGCCGTCGAAGTTGAGCTCTTTCTCCCATGGTTTGTACTGCGTCACTTGGTTGGTATGCTTACGATCCACCTCAGTATTGTAAAGCGCTGATAGGACTGCCCATTGGAAGCAGCAATCATCCTCATTCTTCACATTGATGATAGATTTCTTCTGATACAACTTCTTTGGGAGTGGTATGAAGGAGCCCCCCTTGAGTGGCTTGAATTGGTTGGGGTGGATTTCTAGCTTCACAACGTGCCCGAAAGTCCATCCACTCCCTTCCCGCATGTACTTAGCCATATTTTCCTTGACCTTCTCCATCATGAAGCTAAGGCAATCTCCAAATCGAGGTCGGATGACTGGGTGAGGATAGAGGGAGCTGATCGGAAGTAAGGGGTGATGTAGGTATTTTCTCCGGTCGCGGGGTTGGTCTTCACTAGCTCCGTTAGGAGAATTAAGTGCACCTTCAATCCCTTCTTTTGGGCGAGAACATCTGAGATGGTGGTGAAGATTGTGCCCCGACTTACTTTGAGATACGTGGTCACGTCATGCGACTTTACGGGTTCAATGACGACCGTGCCAAATACACCATTCAGCGCTTGCCGCCTATTGGTGACCTTGGTCTCATCCTCAACTGGGGTATTTCTGATATATTCTTCGACCAGCTGAATGAGATCCTCTCTTTTGAGCCGGGAGAACTTGGTGAGGCCGCGATTCTTGGCAAGTGCTTTGAACTGCTTCTTGCTGAAAAATTCCTGGCGATCAAATTTACAGGTGGTTTTCTCCTCGATGAGCTTCACCAAGGCCTCCTTGTTCTTCCTACTGACCCCCTTCAGACCCTCATCCTTAGCTATTTGGCGGAGGGTCTTCCTGGACTCTTTGACAACCCTCTTACCCTCGACGGGCATGGTCTCCTCGTCTACCGTCTCGCGTGGTTGTCTATTATGCCTCCAGCAGAGACCATCCTTCCCGGGCTTGCTCTTGCAGAACTGTCCTTCTCCTCATGAGTGGGTAGCCGCAGCTGGTCTTCTGCTCCCCTAGTTGATGCTCAAATCGCTGGACTTGCTCCGCCCCACAATTTTGACACTGCTGGGAGTGCTCATCCACCTGCACCAGGTTAGGGGCATTGCAGCTTTTGGGGGTTCGGGATGCTATCTTCCAAATCTTCTTCATTCTCCATAAAGAAATCCTGGAACCGATCCATCTTATTTCTTTCTGATGCCATATCTTTATTAATATCAATCTTGGACGAAGGCACACCTCTCTTTAAGGTATCCTGATCCCCACTTTCCTGTGGGACGACTTGTCTATCACTGGATACATATGCCATTCTTGTATTTACCCTATGATCAATAGGAATGCCGTCCGTTTGTATTTTGTCCTCGAGGTGGGGATTTTTATGCAGGATTCTGCATGAGTGAGGCAGAATCGGCCTTTTCATACTACTCTCCTTGTGAGTAGATATCAACATAATCATATAAAGATACAGGAATGAATTCACTCTTACACTGTATTATACCTCAACAAGGAAAATCGCTGAAGACCGCAGGTTGGTACAGACCTATCCCTGGCCTTTTNCCCCCCCCCCCCCCAATTTACATATGTGTAGTGCCCTGAGCAAAATTTAAACCCATTCATACAGTAAATAAATACTGCAATAAGTAGGAGTTCTGGCCATTTTCATTTAATTAACAACCCACTGACATACAGATGTCACACTAGTCCTATACCCATTAAAAAACTGCAAAAACAGAACTCAGCGACAGGGGTGTTTATGTATATACCTCTGTATACTGGGAAATGCCCTTCCCCTCTACGAGGAAAATATACCAGAAACATTGTTTTCTTGATCGATTCCATCGTAAATGACTTGAAAAATATAGCACATCACGCAAAGAAAAATATCTTTTAATCGTTCACGAATTCCACTTGAAATATCGATACCGAAAGAAAAATTTCACAAATTGCGTTTTGTTTATCCTTTCACACTTCAATAGGACACCATCTGGAATTTGGCTGGTTTCCGGATCATGACTTGAGTTTGCTTTGTTTTGTTTGTTAAGTGTTTGTATTGTATATTTTGGAAATAAGATCCAAGTTATTAACTAACATAGCATTTGAAAATTAAGTACAATACTAGATTTTGGCTTGGCTGTTTTAATAAGCTACAAGCGCCTTACGTATCCACTTCCGATTGTCATATATAAATTATATTACTTTTTCTCCATTTTTTTATACCCAATTATTATGATCAGTGTGAATGGTATTATTAATGTTTATGATGTCTGAGAGCTGAATGTATTTTGTAATTGACTATATGCTCTTTATGGGCCCTTTGATTAGGTTAATAAAATATTCTCATTCTTATTCTTAAACAATATGTATATACTTATAATTGTATATAAGTGATTTTTTTAAATGGCGCTTTGGACACTTTTGTGCGGGAAATCGTAAAAATTTCCTGACCGTTTTATACACTAGAAATGTTTACAAATTTTCCGATAGCCTTTTTATTCCAGAAATTATGGTTTTCCTAAAAGTATCAAAATAGTGGATGACAGATCTTGTGATACTCTAGGGACTAATGATCCACCAGCAAAGGCAACAACCATGTGTCAATCAAACCATAACATATATTAGTTGCGGCAAATTGAGTTCTGGAGATGGCCATTTCGAAAAAAGGCAAAAAAAAAAAAAAAAAAAAAAGAAACGAAAAGTTTATCAGTAAAGCATCAGGTTAGACAACTCCTCAGGCAAAAAATCTGCTACTTTTTGTTTGAATGTGTATTTTGTTATTAAATGGTATAATCATATGGTTGATGTGGTTAAAATATATAATTTGAGAATGTAAACGTCCATTCTGTGGTATATGTGTATTGTTTACGTTTGCATTAAAAAAAGAAAGATTCTTAAACATTTCATATGAGGGTAACTTTCAACAAAACTGCATTTTCAGTATTTTAAGTTAGGATCCCACTACAGTCTATCTAGTACATTAAACATTTACCATGTATATTATATATATTTGCAATGCCAGTTTCATTACGTTCAGACCTTTAGAATTAATTTTAAGGTTTCACTTGTGAAATGATTTTTTTTATAGTTTTTGCATTGGTCTCTCCAATTTGGCTAGAGTTATGTTCATTTGGCCACAAATTCTCAGTCTTTTAATCTTGATTTTGCTGTTATCCAGCCTAAATTGATATACAAACATGTAACTGTGTCTTGTTAGAGAAGAGTTCAAAAAGCTAAAATAATGGTGTAAGCAATGGTTATTGACATAGCAAGATATCCTTACAATTCTGGGATACCTGATATAACCCTTTTTGTTTTTTTCATTTATTTTATTTTTTTATGCTTTTTTTTCTTTTTGTTTTGTTTTTGTCTTGCTTTGTTTTGTTTTTTGTTTTGTTTTGTTTTGTTTTGTATTTGGTTTTTGTTGTGTTTTTTTTTTTGTTCTTTGTTTTTTGTTTTGATTTTGTTTTTCTTGTTTTTGTTTTGTTTTGTTTTGTTTTTGTTTTTTTGTTTTGTTGTTGTTTCTTTTTTTGCGTGACTATTTACTCAATGTTCCTTGTTTTTGTACAAAAAACCATTTGTAAAAATTAATTTTAACTGAGGAAGTTACTGAATGGTTATCATTTGGGGTCGATTTTTCTTCAGATAGTTTAATTGAACTTTATTTGGACAGGAAAACAGAAACAGTAGTAAAAGTCTAATCTTTTTATGTTTTATTTTCAGGGAAGACTGTAAGAAAGTTCTCAACGATACAAACAGCTGTTTTTGAGCTGTCGCATTATGGATGACAAACTAGTGTCAGCTGGAAAGTTTACCGGGAAACTTGGTACAAAAATTGCTTTAAATGCAGTTCTACCAGGATTAGGAGCAGTGGTAGACTTTGGGGAAGCAGCAGTCGACTTATACAATGGTAACTATGCAGGTGCTGCGATTAATACTGTTTGTGGAATATACGACGTCTTTACTGCTGGGCTTTGGGGCATCTGTAAAGAATCGGCGAAGACAGCCGGCAAAGCTGCTGCTACTGATACTGTTAAGCGAGCCGCAAAAGAAGCAACTAAAAACATCGGAAAACAAGCAAGCGAGAAAATAGCAAAAGGGGCAGCGAAAGATGCAACAATTCGCTGGGCACAAACGGCCGCTAAAAGCGCAACAAAAAAAATTGGCAAAGACTATGGAAAAGAGCTTGGTAGAAAAATGATTGAAGAGTCGGTTGAGAGGGCACTATATGATGTAACGAAAAAATCCCTTAAAGAAACACTTCTAAAAGCTCCGGTTAAATCAGTCGTTGAAGGTGGCGGGAAAGTTGTCTTCAGTGACATTATGAAAGAGGTGACGACTGACGTAGCAGAAGAATTTCTTAAACAGGCACCAAAAGCAACATTTAAATCGACTGCTTCAGAATCTGCTCTATTTGCTGCGACGGAAGTTGCCAAGCAAACGCAAGTCTATATTACTATTGCTTCAGTCGGCAAATCGATGACAGTTGGTATTATAAATACATTAAATAAATCAGTCGTTGAAGGTGGCGGGAAAGCTGTCTTCAGTGACATTATGAATGAGGTGACGACTGACGTAGCAGAAGAATTTCTTAAACAGGCACCGAAAGCAACATTTAAATCGACTGCTTCAGAATCTGCTCTATTTGCTGCGACGGAAGTTGCCAAGCAAACGCAAGTCTATATTACTAAAGCTTCAGTCGGCAAATCGATGGCAGTTGGTATTATAAATACATTGAACTAGCATGAAAACAGAACTACAAATGCCATGATTTATAAAAGACATGCAATATTATTTCTGTAGAGTATTATTTTTTGTCGGGTTGATAATATAAATTTTAACATGTATAACATATATTTATACATATACATGTATACCATAGCAACTTATATTTTCAGTCAAAACTTTGTGTTAAAACTGTCAGACACTTTGAGCATATCAACAAAGCTAACCTTTCTCATTCAAGTTATGAAATCATTCATATCTGTAATATTAAATTTAAAAGTTTAAGGTTCATACCCACCGTGATCAATACAACATGTGGGGACGGTGATTGGTAGCGTACGGGGACGGTGATTTTGAAGCGGACAGAGTCACGTCGGTTGGCTTTTTCGGGAAGTTCTGACATATTTTGTAATAATTGGTCATTAATGTAGTTTTAACGGAACACTAGGATAATTTACGAATTGATGTAGCCTAGTTTCCATGCTCAATACGCAGTGGAAGTATGCAAACATTTAATGAATGTACAAGAGGGTAGCGAATCTAGACAACGGAACCTAATTTTCCGCTTGCTTTTCAGCATTCTATGTCTTTTACACCTGTGATTTTTACTCCAACAGATGTGAAAGAATGACAGGGGGTTTCATCTATCATCAGAATATCTCAAAAGCATGGTAAAATGTAAATTTCAACGAAAATGTAATGTTGCGTATGGGGACGAAGATCAAAGAATCGCATGGGGACGGAGATTTATTTTTGAATTTCAAAATGTGTGTAGGTGTGAGACCTTAGTTGAAAGATCTTGTTCAACAATTCCAACTATTTTTCAAGTTTTTATTACTCTGTAAGAGATGTAATGCGATTTCCTTTGCGGAAATAGCTAGAAGTTGGTAAACTGGTTGTCAGACCCCAAAAATCATATTAATCGAGCACTGATGTCTGAAATGAAACCGCACATGAACATCAAAAATATACGGGTATGAAAGAGACGGTGAGTTTTTGGAGATTTGCCTGTGAGGTTCTGGTTTTGATCTCCGATGTCAAGACACGCTGGCCAATGACGATTGGAAGCCAATTTCCTTCTGCAACGTTTCACATATTCTAGTATAATTTAAATGAAGGAATGTCTTTAAAAAAATTTTCTCGATAGAGGAAGTGATATTCAGTCACTAAAACCATCATCATTATCAGTCCGTAGTCGTTACTGTCTTATATAAGTTTAGAAACAAAATATAAAAAAAAATGAATAAATGCATGTAAATATATCAAAGTGAAAACTAAAGAAAAAAATAATAATATAATGCTAAAAGGCCCCAAAGAGCCTGTATCATTCATTTTGACTGATATAGACAGTCCAACTTACCTAAACAACGGCAGTAGAATACCGAAGGAACAAAGCACAAAATTACGCAAATCAAAGTTCAGTGACATGGGAAAAGAGTTTTGGTTAAATTATTAAAGGCCTCAATTTCAAGTATGCAATAGACCTCTATGTCATATGGTCCAGTGTAAAACTATGTTTCACACTAGTAGCCACCTATTCTTGTCAAAATTTCAAAAATTTTTTCAAGTGCACTATGTAAGACCCGTAAGCCTAAGTTGGTTTTACGCGACCGCGTCTTTCAGAGGGAAAGTTCTATAAATCGTTTATCCATGAGATCTAATGTCGATGTCGATAATGTTCGATGAGATGCGGACTTGCCAGACACATTTTAAAAGTGACCTAGCAAGTATTCGAGTCTTAAGGTTTTGTTCAAATTGGCTCTTTAGCCTCAGTGGAGAGACATAGGAAATCCCTCCCATGGATTTAAATGTTTAGCTTTGTTTTCCATTGGCACCATCTGGATGAAATCTAGATTTGCCGAAAAAAGTTTTGTAAGGGCCAACTGAGGACAATTATGAATATTTTGGGTTCAAATTTATAGGCCTATGGCATGCAGTTTCAGATGTTTTAAGTGTGTTTTCCCAGAGCTTATGAAAGTGAAAATATCCCGAAGTATACCGAAATGACTAAAAGTGAAATCAACCTAGTATTAAAATACCGAAGCAAAAATGATGAATGTATCAACGTCCAAAATCACGAAAATTCATATCCAACACGAACTGAGACAGCATGACAAAGACAAAACAATTATACAAATACGAACAAGAACGCGACAAAACTAAAACACTAGTAGTGTGAGCCCATAAAAAACTTGAGTTATCATAAGGTGCTCCGGAAGGGTAAGCATGGTCTTTTCAACGCATGTCACCCGTCATACTGCCAGTGAAAATTCCGGTTTTGTTCAAGTGGGTGATTGTTAGTCCGGTAATTAACTCTGGATCTACCCAAAGATATCTATTCTCATCCGTGAAATAGAATGGTGAATAAAAGGATATGGAGTAAATGCACATGATACAAAGTCTCTACAAATACATGGTAAAAAACAAGCAAAGGAACAACGCTTTTATTGTTGTCCTTCATCTTGAAGTCACCATGAGGCGTTCAACAATGAGCTTTGCTCATACCTCATAGTAAGTTCAAGACGGCCCCTAGCACCGGTTTAAGCGGAATTTTGTGGAAACATTGTGACAGTCAGTCTGTAAAATCATGGCGACGACCGTAAAACTTTTGTAGTGACAATTGCAACAGTAACTGAACATACCCTTGATGTATAAGTTTTAAGACAGTAATCTCGCTCTGGTGACAAAATCGCTGTACAAACTACAAGCATGACAATTGCAAATGAGTTGAGTAATCATGCGCGGAGATGTTGTAATATTACTGCTCAAAAATCGGCAAGTTCACTATTGGAAAGTCGAAATCATCAGACTTGTTGTAAGTTTTGTTTTCAATGTAGAGGTATATGTCCAGATATGGTGCTGATGATGGTGCATAAGTGGTCTCTTTTATTTGAGTTTATTTTGGGTATATAAGATGAAGGTGAGCCTTAAATTGAAGATTGTTTGATGAAAGAACAACAACCTTTTTATAACGGAAACTGAAATTAAAGCACTGGGCTAGCTTATTGTCTTTTTTCTGAACTAGCTTTATATAAATCTTGCTTCATACTTATTTCCTCCTGGAAAAATTGTCCTCCAAATTCTACAAATATGTTATCAATCAAGAATTCCAGCACTGTTATGACATCTTCCTCTTTATACTTTTTGCGTAAATCAGTGTGATGCTTAACAAAATAGGCCCCATCATTACCCATCACTGAATATTTTCTTTACCTTTTTTTAGTACAGAAAGACTGATGTATTAAATCTCGGAGTACTGACTTTAGCTTATCATGTGGGAGAGTAGTATAGAGTGCAGAAAATTTAAATGTTTTGACACTGTTGCAGGGGTTGAGTTCAGTTGAAGATAGATATTCTAGTAAGTCTTTTGAGTTTTTGAAAATCCCAATCTGATTCACTCTACTTGTGGAGTTTACTTTATCACTATATATCTTTAGGCTATCTCTTTGACTACAGCATGTAATCAAGTTAGGATCTTAGAAAATGGTTTTGTTGTTCATGCATTTGGCAGACCCAACAATGCATCTTTGTATGTAAGGGCATTTATGATACAAGGCAGGCTGTTGTTTTCTTTAAACAAATTGACACCTAGAGAAGACAATACTGTTTTGTTGTTGTTTTGTATGTCCTCCCTCGGTATGGCGGAGAGTTTGTATGTGGGGTTGCTAAACGAATTGTCAATGCCCATCCCCTTCATTAAACAGTCATTGTAGTGCCTTTTAAATGACAGAATTTGCAATCAACATATTCCAAATAAATAACAAAGCAAGGATTTTTTTTTTAAAAATCGGTTTCAGACTAGAGGATCTTTGATTTTTCCTTAAGTGTCCACAGTTTAAACCATGTGTTCTGCTGGACGTTATCTTGGAGATGATGTATATTTGCCATGTGACTGAGATAGGTTTAAAGTGTCGAAGTAGTTTCAGAGTAGAAGATCTTAAAAAACAAAATAAACCGAAGTTATTGTAAATTTAGGTTCAGCATATGGCCATTTCGACAACTTATGTCTCTTTAGTGCAAATAAAATTAAAATATTTGGAAGACCATCAACAAAAATATGATAGAGCACAAATCCACAAAACGATCTAAAACGGAAAATAAGCCAAGGACAGAGCTGTACAAGAGATAGATACTTCTTAGTTTTAAGCAATTTTTGTAAAATTCTATTTATTGCAAGTTTTCAGATGAAATCGGTTTTCAGGAAAGCGCCGACGTCCTAACTACTGTGTTGTTGAATGCCCTCGGGGACTAACAGTCAACCAGCAGAGCCATCATGTTCTATGTAAAACTATATATACATTGCTTGTTGCATCTTGGATGAGATAAGGAAATGCGGAAATAACGGAAATTTTTCAAAAGGCGACTACCCGAAAACCATTGTGACAAAATTTGGTTTCAATTGATACAGTGGTTTCTGGTATGGTTAAATGAAAAGCTATACAGTGGTTTCTGATATGCTTAAATAAAAAGCTTGTGACGGAAGAAGGGCTTACGTATAGTTATGGTAAAAGCTAATGTCAACGATACCAGGAGGACTTAACACTCAATATCATTAAAGTAGCTGGGTTATAGGGGAGGACCATTTGATTTTAATAGGGGAGGGATGCTTGGGCAATTTTGCAAATAATCTAATCTGGGTACCAGTGAAAATAAATATTCTAATCTCACTGGTCATAGAAATGAATTAATTAATTTTGATTTAAAAAAAAAAATCTTTGTCGCAAATGCAAAAAGAAATAATTTCTTGTGACAATTTGTGAAAATAAATAGTACACTAGTGCGTTTGTCGGGGAACAGATGACAATGATCGGACAACTGATGACAATGTTTGAAAGAACACTTTGCCAATTAAATTTACTTTTGTGATCCTGCATCCATTAATAAAACATGGACGTGTTGTTGTTCGACAATTAGAAATGCATTTCGCTCGAACCGGTGTTAGGGACAGTCTTAAACTTACTATCAGGTATGAGCAAACTGCCCATTGTTGAATGCCTCATGTTTTAACAACAATAAAAGCGTTGTTCCATTGTTTGGTTATACCATATTTTACGAAAGGATATGGAGTAAATGAACATGAGACCATAACACATATGTTAACTCCAACTGCAATAATTTTAATGAGCTGTATGGCCATTTCGGAAATTAATTCCTCATCAGCAGCACTAGAACCCAAACAAAGGAAATCCATAATTTCAAACAATGTTAAAATGAATAAAACCAAACGAAATCCGAATAATCAGTAATATCAAATATAGCTAAGGAAAAAACTACGATGGAGGGAGTTAATCCTTAAGATTTAGAATTTACATAAATTTAGATTAAATTAATTGAACAAAGTGTACACATGAGATATTATCTCATGTACAAGTACACCATATCTAAGAAAAATAAAGAGCATGTATTTGTAACGATACAGTACTTTGTTCCTTGTCTCTTGTGTATTTACTCCATATCTTTTCATTGTTTATTTAAGACAGAAGTTTGTCTCTCCTGCAATGTGTAGTCCGTAAAAAGATTACCCGAGCAAATGATATAAGCTCTCTATTTATTTCAGTTATAGTGTACTTGTTCTATTTCTAATATGGATAAACTATCATACTTTCAAATTTTTGCATTCATATTTTTGTTTAATATCCAAATATTATTCTTGCCACTTTTGAAATGTCAAATTTTCTTACAATCGACATATGATGAGCATATGACTTATCTATTATAAGTTGTATCTGTCCACTGACATAGGACATTAGTGTTTTTCAAACCGGCGCTAGGGGCCGTCTTGAACTTACTATGAGGTATGAGCAAGCTGATTGTTGAAGGCCTCATGTTGACTTCAAGATAAAGAAAAAAAAAGGTATTGTTCAATTGCTTGGTTCTACCTTGTATTCGTAGACTTTCTTTGTCTAATGTGCATTTGCTCCATATCTTTTCATTGTTTATTTTTGTCCAAAACGAAGTGGCTTGGAATCATGTGAAAACTCCGGTTGTGTTTTACTTCTCATGACATTCTCCGAATGTTTCTGACCAATAACTTTTTACTGAAATTACTCTGATATGCAACTGCTTTATCACAAGAATTTAGTGCGAATTGGTTCTAAATTTGTGTCCATTGCCAATAACGTAGCGGCGGCTATAATGTTAATATTCTATATTCTAGACACCCTTCACATCCATTTCCATAATTAATTCGAATTTAACTTTATTTAATCTTTTTAAAGGGGTTTAAAATTGTTGAACACAATTTATCAACTAAGGTGTCATATCTAAAAACAAATAGAATACAACAAAAAAAAAATAAATCTCCGTCCCAATACGATGCCGTGATCTTCGTCTCCATACGCAACAATACATTTTCGTTGAAAGCAACCTCTCACCATGCTTTTGAGATATTCTGATGATACATGAAATCTCTCCCGTTCTATCACGTTTGCTGAAGTAAAAATGATAGGCTAAATATGCGTTTAATGCTTAAAAAACAAGAGAAAAAGTAGGTACCGTTCTCTAGATTCGATATCCTCTTGTAAATTCGTGAAGTGTTTGTATACCTTCAAAATCACCGTCCCCGTACGCTACCAATCACCGTCCCCACATGTTGTATTGATCACGGTGAAATAGCGAAAAATATCTCTCTGCTTTTAACCTGACAATTAGACTATAACTTCAAGGGGACAGTTTAAGTGGAAAGAAAACCTACGATCTGTTCAAATTCTGTAAAGCAATAATTTCAAATCATGTATTGATGCAATTTATGAAAAGAAAATTGAGGGTTATTGGGCAAAAAAATATACGCTATTCTTAAGAAAAAAATTAAATGGGTTCCGAATATCTTAATAGATTTACAGACTTTATCTGAATACATCCTAAATGCAAGATTCAGTTTAAATTTTGCAAACAGCTTCAACGTGAAAACAAATAGTTGACAAACAAGCCATCTTGGATATGCCAACAAATGAATATCTCAAGTATATGTCTCATACCTTGCCTCTCACTGATTCTGCCGATGTCTACTGAAATTTATAATTCTTGACCAAATCCTTCTTGAAGTTTTGAGTTTGATTTTTCTTCCGTAGTGCGACAGTGTTCTACCATCAGACTAGGTTCCTCAAACTAGCCGGCAGTTGGGCGGCGAGCACCCCTTGACCCATCTTTCAAAATTACGTATTGTCTTTTTCTCTCCTTTCAAGATTATGGTTATGGAGTTAGTAGTCTACGTGTATTGGGTTTTATTCATATGTTTTATACTATAGGGAAACGGGACAGATTAAGGAGAGGTCTGGTTACCCATAAACCGGTTTAAGCCTACCACTGGGCTTTTGCTAGTGCCGGTACCAAGTTCGGCTGTCCCGAGTTCCTATCGTTGTCTACGTTTATCTTCTGTCCTTTACGTGTTTTCCCGTGTAGTTCCCTGGCAGATTGTGGCATGTAATTATAATTTTCAGCCATTGTAGCAATTTGTATGTGTTTCCCGTTATCCATATTGTTATAGGTAAATAAATATTGTAAATATTTTGAAAATGCATTGTATTCATTGTTTTTATTTTGCGAGGCCTTAATATTATGTAATTTGTTTGGCCTAGTTATGTAACTTGTTTACAATAAACAATGGTCAAGGTTCTTTCTGACTATTTTTATGGATTGTTACGTTCCATATTATTTGATTCTAATGCTGCTGATGAGAGGTTACTCCTTGAAACACGTGTACAGCATAACAAAATTTTACTGTTCATGTTGCAACTTTGGAATTTTTGTATTTTTTCTTACACATTGGAACAGGTAGAATTTTCTAGAATTTAAATTAGATATTTAAATATAGAAATTTCTTGATCTTTCCCTTACATAATTCTATTAATCATGTGATTGTCAGTTAATGGAGAGTTTTCTGATTATTCTTGTAAATGAATATTCTAGTTACCTTGTATTTATGAATATAAGGTAGCAATAAAGGGTAAAAGCAGTCAGTTTAATAAGTTTATACAGGATTATTACGCACATCTTTCGTATTGGAAATCGACATCAGTTATTGTGACTCTATTATCAACTATTTTGTGAAGATTATAAGTAATATTCCTTTGGACATTTATTGCTGGACTTCAGTGAATTATTAATTTGGATATTTACTTGGACTTCATAATTGTCAGATAAGTTACTTTATATTTAATTTGTAAAATAATTAGTTTTCGGCTTATTAAAAAGTTAATTTGAGTGAAAGTAATATTTAATTTGCAATAATTTATAGGTTATTTCTATTTCATAATAGAAATTTGGGGCTATCGTCCGGGAACTTCGATTTTTTTTTAAAAAGATAAATTATTATATTTTTGTTAAATAGAGAATTTTTTTAAAAGTAAGCAATATTTTTTTTTTTCAAGATGTCATTTGATCCCGGACAATTCATGTCTACGTTTCAGGTAGAGAATTCTGAGAAGCTTAAAAAGGATGAATTGATTATTTTAGGAAAACATTTATATTGAATGTCAAATCAGGAATTAGAAAATTTGAAATTCAAAGCATCACTGCAAATTATTTGGTTGAAGAAGATATTTTTGGTGAATCTGTTTTGGACACTTTTGGCATCCAAACACCTGAATTGGAAATTAAAGAATTAGAAATTCAAAAAGATCTAGATTTGCAATTGCAAGCAATAGCTGATGTCACCCCAGACCACCAATTCGATGATTCCACAAGATTAGCAGCCTCAAAATCTATACCTTGAAATCAATTTTCATTGAAATCGGACAACACTGAAATTTCTACGTATTTCGGCAGCCATCTTGGAAATGGCGGTCATTTTGAAAATTGTTGTAACACAGATTCCTTCCTCTCATCTTACTAAACATTTAAACAAAATATGAACAAATTCCTGTCATCAGTTCCTAAGATGTAGAATCCCCAATTTTTCAACGTAAATTGGCGGCCATCTTGGAAATGGCGGCCATTTTGAAAATGTTAAAGAGACAGCATATAACTTCAGATGGTGGTCCAACTTTGTGCAAAGTTTGAAATCATTCCATCCAGCCATTTCAAAGTAATCGCTCGGACAAGAATTATTGGAAAAAGAAAAAGAATAATAAGTTAAACTAGATTTGCAATTGCAAGCAATAGCCGATGTCACCCCAGACAACTAATTCGATGATTCTATGTTGTACGCAGCGTTAAAATCTACCTAGAAATCAATTTTCGTTGAATTCCAATAAAGTTGAAATTTTGACGTATTTTGGCGGCCATCTTGGAAATGGCGGTCATTTTGAAAATTTTAAACGCACAGCATACAACTTCAGATGGCGATCGAACTTTGTGCTATGTTTGAAATCATTTGGTCCAGTCATTTCAAAATAATCGCTCGGACAAGAATTATTGGAAGAATAATAAGAATAACTAGATTTGCAATTGCAAGCAATAGCCGATGTCACCCCAGACTCCCCATTCGATGATTCCACCTTTTTCGCAACCTCAAAATCTACCTAGAAATCAATTTTCGTTGAATTCGGACAAGGTGGAACTTTTACGCATTTCGGCTGCCATCTTGGAAATGGCGGCCATTTTGAAATTTTTTGTCACATGGATTACTTCCTTTCATCTTACTGAACCTTTATACATAATATGAACTCATTCCTTTCTGCAGTTCCTGAGATATAGAATCCCCAATTTTTCAACGTAAATTGGCGGCCATTTTGGAAATTGCGGCCATTTTGAAAATTTTCAGTGTAGGTGGTTAAACTTCAGATGGTGCCCCAACTGTGTGCAAAGTTTCAAATCATTCCAATCAGCCATCTGAAAATTATCGCTCGGACAAAAATCATTGGAAGAAGAAGAATAATCAGAAGAAACGTAGAATAACAACATGTCACCCCGACTACGTCTGGGGTGACATAATTATAAGAATAATAATTAATAATATTAATCAGAAGAAACGTAGAATAACAACATGTCATCCCGACGTTGTCTGGGATGACATTATAATAATAATAAAAAGAAGAATAATAATCAGAAGAAACGTAGAGTAACATGTCACCCTGACAAAGCCTTGGGTGACATAATTAGAAATCAGAAAATTAGAATTAGAAAGAGAACAAAGAAAATTAGAAATAGAGAGACGGGAAAGAGAAAGAAAATTATAAATCGAACAACGAGAAAAAGAAAGCGAGCTAAAATTTCAATTAGAAATGAAAAAAATTGGAATTAGCCGAAAAGAATCAACACCTTTCTCAGAATTCTCAGACATTTGATGTTGACAAAAAACATAAGGTTGGTCCCTACTTTTCAAGAAAAGGTTATTGACAAATATTTTCTGCATTTTGAGAAAATAGCTCAGAATTTAAAGTGGGCAAAACAAACAATTGGTCAATGTTATTACATCTTGTGTTAATTGGTAAGGCCAAGGAAATTTACGCTCAGTTGTCAGTAGAACAGGCTTCGTGATACTGTAAAAAAGTAAATTCTTAAAGCCTATGAACTGGTCCCTGAAGCTTACTGCCAAAAATTTAGGAATGCAGAAAATCACAGTGACCAAACATGTGTAGAGTTTGCTAGAACTAAAGAGCAACTATTCGACCGTTTGTGTACAACAAAGAAAATAAATAACAATTATGAGACATTACGTCAGTTAATCTAAAGGGTGATAAAAAATTGATAATCAAAAAGCAGAAACTTTGGAAATTGTAGCACGTTTAGATGATGATTTTTCACTTAAACATAAAACACATTTTTTTAATAAACCACAGAAAATTTTCAAAAATCATACTAATAATTCACCCAAATCTGCAAATGATGTAAAAAGAAGGCAACGTCGTCCAAGTCCTATCCTCCTTCACAGTCACAGAAGCCATTTAAGTCGATTTCGTGTAATTATTGTAAGAAGGAAGGCCATTTGATATCTGACTGCTATAGGTTAAAGCATGGGAAGGAAAGTGAAGCTCAATCCAATGGTTTTGTTCAGTCGTCACAATCTGCGCCTCATTTTGATACAGAGCGCAAAGCTCTTTTTCTGAGGTTAAGTCTGTGTCTGATCCTGTTAGCAAGGTCGAGGTCCAATCCCCATCTAGTCCCATTACGGAGATTTTTGTACCATTTATTATAGATGGTTTTGTATCGCTTTCGAGTGATTTTTGTAATTCTACCTCTATTCGAATTTTAAGAGATAC
The DNA here is from genome assembly GCA_002080025.1 of Modiolus philippinarum. Taxonomy (NCBI): domain Eukaryota; kingdom Metazoa; phylum Mollusca; class Bivalvia; order Mytilida; family Modiolidae; genus Modiolus; species Modiolus philippinarum. Next base: position 38,521 of record MJUU01073876.1, read on the forward strand.
TGGAGCCTCACAGTCTCTTTTGTTGGTGAAGACCCTGCCGTTTGATAATGTTTCTAGTACTGGTAGAAATATTCTTATTAAAGGGGTAGATTCTAGTAGTTATACTGCTATTTCTCTTCATAATGTTTATTATACCCCAGACCTGAAAGGTAGGGTATATAGTGATCCACACGTCCGTCCGTCCGTCCGTCACACTTTTTCGTTTCCAGATGATAAAAAGAGATCGCTTTGACGCAGTTTTTCAAATTTTAAAATGTTATTTCTTACTGTGAAATGAAGATCAAGTTCGATTTTGACGAAATTCCCATCTGTCGTTCAAGAATTATCTGCCCTTGATTGTTAAAAAAAAACCGCAAAATTATCAGTTTCCAGATGATAAATAGAGAACGCTTTGACGCAGCTTTCCAAAATTTTAATATGTTATTTCTTACTGTAAAATGAAGGTCAAGTTTGATTGTGACGAAATTCCATTTTGCCATTCAAGAGTTATTTGCCCTTGATTATTAAAAAGACGCAAATTGTTTCAGTTTCCAGATGATAAAAAGAGGACACTTTTACGCAGCTCAAATTTTAATATGTTGTTAGCCGTGTTGCGACGAAGTCGAACCCAGCTTATAATTTGATGAATGGTGTCTGGGCATCCGGGTGTCTGGGCATGTTGGCATCCTGGCGTGAAGACGTCATCTTTTGGTTCCCGAATGATATTTTGAGAACCACTTGTCATATCTAAGAGTTATTTGCCCTTGATTGGTGAAAAACACAATTTTTCATTATCTAGATGATAAAAAAGAACACTTTTACGCAGCTTTCTCAAATTTTAATATCTTATTTTTTACTGTTAAATGAGGGTCAAGTTTGATTTTGACGAAATTCCCATTTGTCGTTCAAGAGTTATTTGCCCTTGATTTTTAAAAAAAAACGCAAATTTTTCAGCTTCCAGATGAAAAAAAGGGAATGCTTTTACGCAGCTCAAATTTTAATATGTTGTTAGCCGTGTTGCGACGAAGTCGAACCCAGCTTATAATTTGATGAATGGTGTCTGGGCATCCGGGCGTCTGGGCATGTGGGCATCCTGGCGTGAAGGCGTCAACTTTTGGTTTCCGAATGATATCTTGAGAACCACTTGTCATATCTAAATGAAATTTGCACAGACAGGTGTTATGATTAGAAAAGGAACCCTATCGATTTTGAGGTTTTTGCGACAAAAGTCAATGTCACAACTTCTAAAAATATGACAAAAACAAAACATTTCAATAAAGCCTAAAATCACATGTTTGGTATTATTTGAAAGCAAAAATAGCTAAAAAAATTGTGTTGCTCATACAAAAGTAATTTTTATATTGCTAGAACATGTAAATTCATTTCATAGTTATAATTATGTACACCAACACTCTTTTCTAGGATGTCAATTACTTAAAAATAGGATATTATGAAAAGATAAAATTAAAAAAGGTAGGTTATTAATTCAATTTGAAAAAGAATCCAATATTACTAAACATTTTTTGCAATGTCGAGTCATCATAAGTTTTAAATGAAAAAAAAAATATATTCGTGTATTCTTTCTTTTGGTAAGTTATTGATTTCAGCAAAACCTGTTTTTGAATTATAAGGGGAACCCCTGCCCAAATTCTTTTTTTTTGAATGGTGGTCTGAAATAGGTTGTAATGGATAATGGAGCTTTCACAGGTACTTGAGGACAGGACCCTACATGTGCCTCGTATGTGGGGTTCCGCCCACTATTTTTTGTGCATTGTTGTGGAAACTGTTATATTTGTCTATTTACTGACATTTCCTGGTGGGATATATGGCTCATGTACTCTCAAACAGTGTCGTGAGTCCACACGGGTTTACTGATACATATAAAGCGAGAAGGTAAGTCACTTTGCTTTGTTTACATTGAGGTACCACTCGGGGAAATCCCCCTCAAATATCAATAATAGACAGCCTACCTTGGGTGACTTCTTCTTCTTTCCTCTCCAGGATGATTATCCAAACTGAAAACATATATATCTTATCAATCTTTGCTTAAATAATCCTGTATTCGGACAAATAACACTCGCGATGTTCATGTTATCGACGACATCTTTAAATCCCAAAGTTAAAACTACGGAAGTGATATACTAGCGCCACCTATAAAAAAATAAGTGTGTTCCGAACGGAACAGCGCGGACGGTCGAGTACGAGAGTTCTGAATGAAATTCGCGGATTTTTTTGTAAACATACAACATGGATGAAGATCAGAAATTTGCGTTTTCGTTAACTATAAATGGTCATAACTTGGTCATAACTGGCCAAGGAGGTATAGGCAAAACATATCTGGTTAAAAAGATAGTAAAATTCATGCGACACAAAAATAAGGAAGTTGCTATAGTGTGTTCTACGGGGATTGCAGCTACACACTATGAGGATCTAAATGCACAAACCCTTCACAAATGGTCTGGCATACAAGATGGCAGATATCTAAACGAAGAAATATCCCATTTAGTTTTGACCGATGAAAAATTCCAAAAACCTAAAACAAACATTGAAACAGTAGAAACATTGATCGTTGATGAAGTGTCTATGATGAGTTCAAGAATTTTGCACCAAGTTCAAGTGTTATGTCAAAAGGTCAGAAAATGTGACAAATTGTTAAGAGGCATACAAGTAATTTTAGTCGATGATTTTTGTCAACTTCCCCCGGTTAGTAATGAATGATATGGAGATCCCGGTACCTCATGTTTTCTTGCACAATGGTTTGATGTGTCATTTCCACACAAAATAAACTTAAATATAATCCATAGACAAGATGAACCATCTTTAATAAAATGTGTCATTGAACTCGAAATTGGAAATCCCTCAGATGAAACAATTGCATTTTTAACTTCCCTGGACCGACAAATTGTAAATGAAGACAGTGCTATACAATTACTTGCTAGATATTTAGATGTTGACTTATTCAATTACAACAAATTACAACAACTTCCTGGAGAACTTAAGATCTATAAATCCACGGACGCAGGCTCTGAATATTATTTGAACAAATTTTTAGCTCCCACAAATCTAGGACTGAAAGTTGGATGCCCTGTAATGCTCATTAAAAATCTGAGTGACAGTTTAGTAAATGGTATGCGTGGCACTGTTACTGAACTAATGGATGGTTCTGTTGATGTAAAATTTTTGATTGGAAATAAACCATGTACTGTTAAAATAATAAATGAAACTTTTACAACATATGACCCTGTTGAAAGGATTGTTATTGCTAAACGAGTAAAACTACCATTAAAAGTTGCCTTTGCACTAACAATACACAAATCACAAGGAATGACTTTAGAAAATGTGGTTGTTAATTGTCAGTCATGCTGTCAGCCTGGTCAGCTAGGTGTGGCTGTTGGCAGGGCTGTGGCCACAGCCGGTTTAAGGGTCCTTAATTTTAGGAGACATCTTTGCAAGGAACATCCAGCTCATGTTAATAATTTTTATGCAAGTATATCTCATGGGGTTGTGAAACAAGACCTGTCATGCTGCAGGAATAAGAAATCCATTGATTACAAAACAAGTTCGGACACTGGCACTGGATCAGAAGGGGAGGGTGAATGTGGAATTGTTATTCTTGATGTATTAATCGATGAAGGCTCTGACTTTTCTGACAATGAAATCGACAAATAAGAATATTTAGACACTATCTTAGACAGTGATAATAATCCTGTGTTTCAGAAAAACGACTCTCATATAGCATTGGAACATGTAATACAAGAATTCAATGATACACCTGTAGAAAATCAGGTTATGCACTTCAAGAATGCCATAAGTGACAGCACTAACATTTTTGATATCTGGTATGACAAACAATACTTAACTATAAATGACATAGGTCTTAACTGCTTCCCTGAAGGCGAGATCCAGTTCTCTCAAAAACACAAAAATGACTTCTTTCAAAAGTTTAATAAGTACATGAACTCTGAGTAATATGAAAATGGGTGTTTAATGCTGTTTAATACTATAAACAAGATATAAATGGACCAGCATATCAAGTTTTAACATCTATAATTTTTTACCTTGAGCGAAACTGTTTACAAAATTTATCTGTACAAATGGAACTGAGTTCCCCGCCATCGCTCGCAAAGCCATCCGTCACACAGGAATTAGATGATGCTGCAAAGGGAAAGATATGTTATGTTCGTGGATATGTAATTGCAAAACTTAAACATAACTTGTCCAGGAAAATAAGAAACTTAATTTATGTCAAGAGAAAAGAGTCACAATTTAATTTGTATAGAAACCAGACAGAAATTTTAAATTCACTTTGTTGTACCTAAGAAGAAGTACATATTACATCTAATGACCACAACACATTATACGAAATTAAAAGAAAACAAAATCAACGAGAAGGTCTTACAAATGTATCTGATTCGGCTTTTAAGTTTTTTTGCAAACTTGAACTATTGTGCCGTGAGCAGTTAACTCGTGAAAATTTAGTAACAATTGGGAAAACATTATTCAAGGAAGTGAAAGACAAATTATTGTCAAAATCAGATTTATATTACACGCTGGTCCATGATAACGCAGAGACAACGGTGCCAACGCACTGACATCGGGAAAATATGACAGTGAGAAGCCACAAATTTTTATTTTGTGAATTTTAGTCAGTAAAGTATTTAATTCTATTTTTAACAATACCCGTACGGAATGTAAAAATTATTCAGAAATCGTTGTATCGTGCTTTTAAAGTGTTTCGAAATAGTTATATTAGGATAAAACTGAAAACCGTTGAAACGCTCATACGGAAATGTGTGTTATTTTGGAAATTTTCTGAATTTTTTGTTAAAATACATAAATGTATGAATGGAACCTAAAGCATAAAGAAACACACTACCTTTCTAATTCTTTTCAAAATATTTCTACTTGTTGAACATTTGTAAATTAGTACTTTAATGGTTTTTCTCAAGTCAACGCACAGTACAACGATTTTATTACAACGCAAAAACAACGGTCAAGTAAATAGATTAATATGATATATCTTGTAAGAGATATCTTAAATTTCAAGTTAATTTCAGATAAAAATGTGGTCAACTACATTTTAGTTTATTATTTATTGTTATTTTTAAAAACTGAGGAAATATTTCCTCCATAAATTGATGCTTAGTTCTTTGGACGATCAAGTTTAAGCTAACTTGTCTAACACATATGTATAAATGTATGAGAACCATGGGCCATCAAATGCCGAGCTATCACGACCAATATAGATGACGCAATGTTTTCTGATAAACTTTGCAGGGGGAAAATCCGCTTTTGTTAGTTTCAAAGTTTGATATATTGTACATTTAGTGTGATAATGGGATACACGCATGACATGGGACCGACTGTTTGTTCTAGGCATTAAGCTCGAAGCATAAGTGTGACAAATAAGCTGTATCGTTCTGGAGTGCAATTTGAATTGATTTGATTTAGAACATAGTTCTGATATTGTGGAGCATGTTATAGTACGCTTTAAATAAATCAAACTTTTATTGCTGTTGGGAGGTATTGGTCAGCATTTCTTTACTAAATTGGCAATGAATCTTGTCCTGTCCCACTGGTATTTCAACTTCAAACACACGAGAGCTCGAACCCACGGAATTTCGCGTGTAATTTACTGTGAGTTTCTGATTTAAATTTCTCTGATAGTTTTCACTGATTTTTTTCTTCCAACACTATGAATTTAGGGAACTTGAAGGGATCTATGCGCGACACGTAACCAGTCCGAAAAACAGTGAGTGACGAAATGCATCAAGAATAATTTCCGTGAATCTTGAAAATACGTTCAAAAGTGGTCCCTAATCCAGACCCATAATTTAGAGTTACAGCTGCAATTAGACATCGACTTTTCTGCATTTTTTTTTGGTCGTTTTTTCATTTCGACCTGTCAAAATCGTCACAAAGTGCATGTTTTTTTTTAATAAATCAAAAATCGGATGTATCAGAGTAGTTTCAGCTCACTGAGGCAACTTACAAACTAATTATGTCATTAAGTAATACGACAGACTGTTGTCTTTGCGTTGTACCCGAATCGTTGTCTTATGCGTTGCATTATTTGCAATGCTAATACTCGATTTTACGAAGATCTGGAATATTTAAATCTTGGGAAAACATAAAAAAGGACATAACATTTCGTAATGATGCTTTATTCATTCATAAATGAATATATTTTAGAGAGAAAATTAGGAAATTCCACAAATGACACTAATTTTTTGTTCGACCGTTCAAATTGTTCACAGTTTTATTCTTAAACGCAAGTATTCTGCACTTTACTAATGTAACATACCGATTCCGCAATAATTTTCACATTCCATGTGGGTATTTTCAAAATTTTAATGGATTACAATAAAATCTTAAAACACCAAAAATAAAACCTACCACCAGATTTACGTGTGTTATACCATATATTTCCGTTGTCTATGCGTTGCAAAGACCGTTGTCACCGCATTGGCACCGTTGTCAGTGCGTTATCATAGACCAGTTTGCACTTGGCTGGAATGTATTGCAAACCAAGGCAATAATGAAAGTGACATTGGTGACAGCATAAAGGATTTATTAGAATCTATGGTATCTACATGCGAAAACAATTTGGAAATATTTAAATCTGCTGTGGAATTATTCTTGAAAGTGCAATGCAGCCAGTTTCGTCGAGATTATCTCAGCTTTTTAAAGAAAGAAAAGGATACGGCTTTGCGCAAGAAAGTTATGGAGAAATCTAAAAAAGTTGTAAAGAGTTTTAATATGAAGTTTTATGCCGATGATACGTCAGAAAACAAAGAAGTCTCTCGTCTACGACTAAAAAGTGAACTAATGCAAAACCCAAATTTTTTGGACCAGGGCTCATTTACTAAGAAAGACCTACTACTAATATCCAAAGATTACGGTTTAAAAATTTTGGCTAATAAAAGAAAAGGTGAAATTGCGGACACACTTTCAAAAGCTGTTCTTGATGCCCCCACTGCTGGCCCAGATGTACATATCCCTGAAGTATTGGACGAACAACAACCAGGGTCTAGCGGAATATCCACTACTACATTACATGTACAAAACATACCTGCTGAAACAGTTGATACAGAACAGGATACTACTTCTACTTCTTTACAATTACCACAGGATTCTTCTCTTTCAAAACAGACTAAAAAAAATCAACAATATCTAAGAAAAAACAACCAACAAAAAGGAAAGGCAAAGGTGTTGGAAAGGGGAAACGAGCAAAATCCACCGAGGAGTATGACGAGAAATGCACTGGATGCAACAAGTGTTTTGTAGATGGAGAAGACTGAATATGTTGTGATGATTGTTCCCTTTGGTATCACAAAGAATGTGCTCAAATTTATGATGAAGATGATTGGTTAAGACTAACACAAGAAGGAGAGCCATTCTGTTGCCCAATGTGCATGTAGATATATAGTAAGTACTAATTACAATTAGAATTNGGGGGGGGGGGGGGGGGGGGGGATTAGGTGACTAGTAGGGATAGAGTTGAATATCTTGAAATTAGCAATTTAATCTTTGTCTTGCTAAGAGACATTTTTGCAGCATGGAACAAAATTACCTGATATTTCAGGTTTCAACTGGCTTGAAAATTAAGAACACAGAGGGAGTTGTCTATTCATATCATTGGTCCTGTATTACAATTTTTGCTAGATGCTTTTCATGCCCTAAGGCATGTGTGTGTGTGTCTGTCTGTCATGTCTGTTCGTCCAGATGATCTTTCATACTTGGTATTCATAAAGGTCTAATGAAGAGGAATATTAATGAAATAAAAGGGATGGCATATGTTGTGTTATATAACAACATTGTGTTTAAATAACTCTTTGATCCTACAATATTTGGATTAATCATGTTAATCCAGGGAAAGATTGGCAATTTAAANGGGGGGGGGGGGGGGTCCTCAAGAGGTTGGTGACACATACCCTTTTCCAGAATCATGAAACAAATTTTTTTTTGCAGAATGTAGGATATATTGGAAAAAAACTGGAGTGTCCTAGAACTTAAACCCTTTCTTGCGATGCCTGGATCCGTAGTTGTATGTTATCAAAATGTTGTAGTAGTATACCAATATCGGCCAAATGCGAATCGACGAGATCATTATTGTAGTCTACACAATAGATGCTATCCCGTTGAAGAAATTTATTACTGTAATAAAATCAATAATGTTTATTACAGTCATAATGATTTCTTCAACAATCACATATATTGCTTGACTGAAATAATAATCTCATTGATTCGCACTTGGTTGATAGTGGTTTATTTATTTTATGAAAGGATATGGAGTAAGTGAGACCATAACACATATGTGTTCAAACAGTAAAATATGTCCGTCAGGAAAATTTGTCCAGACGGAATAAATCTCCTAGGCAGATATGCCAAGACATAAATTTTCTTAGAAATATCTGTCCACCAGGACTGATTTTCCTTGTAATATCTGTTCCCTGGACATATTTCTACCCGGACCTATTTACCACTTACATGTGTATATTATTTTACTGATTATTCATATTTTGTTTTGTTTATGCATTTTAAACATTTTTTGAAATTGTGGATTTCCTATGTTTGGGTTCTAGTGCTGCTGATGAGGAATTTATTTCCAAAATGGCCATACATCTCATTAAAAATATTGCATTTGGAGTGAGATATGTGATATGGACTCATGTTCATTTACTCCATATGCTTTCATTAAATAGTTAGTTATTATTATAAATTTGTACATATCTTACACTTGCAGATACATGTAATACTGAGAAATTCATACAACTTAATTTGTCTTGTGTGTGTTTGACAATACTGAAACTGGCAAAGAAAGGGGGTGAGGAATAAATGCTTCCACATTTTCATGAAATAAAGTGAACATGTATACTTGTTTGGCAATGGCAACTTATGATAAAGGAACAGTGTTTTTTTTTCATTACTTGTTCATATCATTGCATACTAGTACATATATGCCACCCTATGATTGACCAAGGAACAAAAACACAAGCTGTAGTTTGGAGTGTGCTTCTGTTACACCCCCTCCCCCACAAATGGTATTGGTGTTATTGCTGAACAACACATGTGCAATCCTCCCCTCTTGATCTTGGAACAAAACAAAAAGTTAGGAACTTACTTCTTCCGCTACATCCCCCCCCCCCAATAAAATTAAAAAACAATGAAATAAAATAAAAATAAGAAAAATAAAATAAAAAAAAAAGATTCTTATAAATATGTTCATATTAAAGTCTGCATTATTTTCTATCAGTGATGTTAAATAAACATATATGCAAATTTACCATAGCCTTTCATTTTTCTGCTTTACCCAGACTTTAATTGTATTTACTTTGTTTCAGTATAATTCTTGTACCAGTACATGTATGTAGACAATGGTAGAGGAGTAGAACTTAGAAAATGGAAAAATTTAAGTGGAAATAATAAAAGATTTTTAGCAGTAATATTTTGAAATAGTGGATTCTTAAAGGTAATAAGTGGACATAATTATGGAATCTGAACAGTACTATGATATATACCTTTTGTGGAATTAGTGCCTTTTCACCACTAGTATTAGACTTTCTTGATACTGTTGCTTGTCCAAGTATTACAGAATTCATCGCATAGCAGTAACCTAGGTAAGTAGGATTTGTGTTTGCCCCGTTATGTAGAGTACGCTGCTGGCAAAAAATGTTTTCCACAACGTCACTATTTAGTCGACTTGGAATTATGGATGCATTATTCCTTTTGAGGCGGTATTTACAGAGTTCCTCAAAACCCAAAACACTAGAAACAATAGCTTGTCTGGTCTGATGGGAAATCATTCATACTTCTTTTTGCTTTATACTTTCATCAGACAAAATACTATTTTCCCACTGTATAAAAAAAGACATAGCATCATGGTTTTGCTGTAGTCTGTCGTCACTGGCCTCAGTAATTGGTCGATTGTCTCTAAAATTTTTTATTAAAGTACTTGTGTTTTCCAAAAGCTCAATAGTCGCATTTAACTCTGGACCCTTCTCCCCTAAACTTTGTTGATAAAGTTTCATTAAATGCAGCATTTCAGTTCCAAGTACATCCTCAGCTAAGTGATTTCGCATTTTGGCTTCTGAAGTAAGAAATATATGCTCTTGTGTAAGTTTTTGATGGACAGGGAAAGGGTGACATGAAATGTCCCATACATAGGCATGGTGAAAATATATTTATCTCCAATTTTCAAGTGTCTTTTGCAGTGTGTTTCTGTGCCACTTTTTGATAGGTTGTTCCTAATTTTTTTTACCACATGAGAAAAATCCATAATAATTACAATTTTTTCATAACTATATAAATTTTTAAAGGCACAAGTAATTGGTTTTGCAGAGCTAAAATCTTGCAATAATAATTTGAAAAGATCCCTGTTTGTTTGAGCTCCATCGGTGCTTACATATTGTATAATGAAACCAAAGTTCAATGACATATGAACAGATTTCCATAGAATTAAGTACAGTTCATGCCCGGAGGCTGTGTTAGATGGGAATTGAGCAAATGGAAATCTAAAACTGGTTGCACCCAGGAACACTAGTTGAAGAACATGAGTAGGTAAATACTTCTCTTTTCTGTGTGATTTTACTTGATCCAAAACAATTGATTCTGGTGTCAATTCAGTGAAACAAATCAGTTCAATTTCCCCATTCTTTTTCCTGAATTGTAAGTCAGGTTGGATTGACATTTCATCGATTATTAAACCCCCTTCCATACCTTCAGGGGGGGGGATCTTTTTCAACTGGGCTTATTTTGCCATCCAATGCAACATTTCTTTCTGTATTCCCGCTTCCTGATTAACACTGTTTTTAACCGTTGAAGTTGCTTTTCAGAAGGGAGAATTACAAACTTACAGTCCTTGCTTCAGTAGCCGTTACTAAAAGAGCGATCATTAAGCGATCCGTCAGCCTTCAACGATCAGTCATCGATCAGTGATCGATCAGTCAAAAATCCGCCAAAGTCTGACCGATAGGAAAAGTAATTTAAAACTTCGTAGTCATCCAAAGAACTACTGCATACGTCTGCATGTATTAAGTTATAGTCCGTGATACGTGAAAATAATCGGATTGTGTGATTTCGCATGTTGATTTCATTGCTATTATATATTATCAAGCGCATTTGGCCACTTATTGCGAATTTAAAGGCGTAAAAACTTCTTAAAAGGCGACCGCAAAGCGAGAGCCTTTTAAGAAGTTTTCAGTCTTTAAAATCGCTGTAACTGGCCAAATTGCGCTTGATAATTAATTTGTGCGAAAATTCGAACGAACAAATAGCGATGTTTGTATTTTGAATGCTACGAAACATTTACTACACTATTTTAAGAATACACACTACAACGACTCGTTATTGATTTTTTGTAACTATGAATGTGGACATGTTTGACCTAAATAAATAATTTAAATCATAATTATAGAACACCAATCCCTGAATCTATTAAGCACTAATTGATACTCAAAACAATAAATACGTTACATACTTTGAAAATTTATAAACGTAATGTTATAATACTAAATTAATCGCGCTTCTGGACACGCGTACTTATGTAAACTTTAAATATAGATCGCTTCACATCTGAGGTGTTTATCGTCTGTTTCATTTTAAACCAATAAAAAACATCTTATAAAGGTCAATGGGCGTGTTTTCCCATCAGATATAGACAGCCATTCATTTTCTATAAGCAACGATTAAAAAAAAACGAGTAATTTGATTAACATGCATATTGTTTTCAGTTTAATAAAACAACACAGTATTCAACTCAAG
>MJUU01073881.1:0-30140 GCA_002080025.1 Modiolus philippinarum
ACTAGTTCAGACAAAAATTGATAAGTTTCTTTCATTGGACAATTCTCAATTTAAAGAAGATAATGTTAGATAATGTTATCCTCAATATAAGGATAATCTTCATATTATATACCCAGATGAACTCAAAATTAAAGAGCCATTGATACACCATTATCAGCTTTATACCTGGACTATCTCTGTATTGATTACTCTGAAGGCCTGAAAACAAAACTTTACCATAACGTGATAATTTTGACTTTTCGGCAGTGAACTTCCCGTTTTTGAGCAGAAATATTCCCCAAATCCCCGGCATATGGCGTCTACATTTCATAACTCATTCACTATTTGTGCATGTAGTTTCCACAGTTTTTTCAACAGAGCGTCATAACTGTCTCAAAAACTTCTACACTTATACTATAACTAATCCGAGATTCTGATTATCGCAAAATATTCAACGAATGATCGAATAACGCAGTAATTCACGAATGCGCGCAGCGCATGAGTGAATTACAATGTTTTCGATCATGAGTTGAATATTTTCGATAATCAGAATATAGGATTAGTTATTGTTTTTATTATATAGATCTTATTCTGTAATATTTGATGGTTTATTTTAAGATTCATTGCATGAACTAAGTTTTCTATGTTAATCCGCTGAGACGTTTACTTAACAACGACGTTGACAACGTCTATTGTGACGTCACTTCCTAGAGTGAAATTATGGAAAATAATTTCACAGTTAATTATCACTTTTAATTCACTGAGAAATTTCAATCTTTCACCGCAATCTATATAATAAAAATATTTAATCACTGTTACATTTGTCATTACAGAAGGTTATGATGGTCACCATGATTTGAGAGATCGTTACAACGTTTCTTTTTTACAAATGGGCATCCCCATCTATGAGTACATCCATAGTTTATTTTATCATAAAATGTTATGATCATAAATCAGAAATTTACTGTTTTTCATGCAACTTGGGTATTTTAGTATTTCATTACCGAAATGACAGTATCAACTATGACAAAACTGCAATATTGACATAAAATTTGAATGTATTGTATATCCAGATATTTTATGAATATTTCAGTCTAAACTTCTGAATCTCATTGAAAGATATGATTTCTATAAAATTACTTTTTTTTTACAAACATACATCGGAAAATCAGATTATGTATACAGACCATAAAATATGAGATATACATATTTAGAAAGTATACCTCGAAAGTCCATGAAAATTACTTTATATTTTTGATATTAATGTATGTGAACCAAGAATTACTTTATATTTGTGCTATTAATGTATGAGAACCCTGAATTACTTTATATTTGTGATATTAATGTAAGTGAACCCTGCATTGTATAATTAACAAAATACCAAACTATGGATAAATATAAACTTCCTTCACTAGTCAAAATATTTTCTGTGTGGATTTTTAATAAGAGTTTGAGATGATCGAAACGGTATATACCACAAGATCTACATCTTTTTTGGACTTGTGTCCCTAGTCTAACGAAAACGGTCATTTCAGTACTAAAATTTACGACGGAATTGACGACTTTGGTTTCAAAATGATCAATTTTCAGAGATGGACAGTGTAATTCCAACTTCTTCCGCTTGCGGGGTGTGTGTTTCAAAGTTGATTCGTTACGCCATAGATGGCCTCGATTGTGTAGAGTTCCTCAATGGGCATGATAATCTCAATGGACGCCATGTTGGTCAAGGCTTCACAAAATTTCCGTCTCATACAATCATTAAATATTGTTTTTTTATGGATATCCGTCCCTTGTGGAAAAGTTTGTGGTTTTGGTCAAAACCGGGATTCAGGATTCATTTTTACTTAATACTGGGATGAACATTTCTTTTTACTGTCTGCGACATTTGGGTATCAATTGCTGGATGGTTGCTGGAAAGAGTGTTGGCGCGCCATAAAACCCGTAACAGGTCAGGACCATTGTGGTCGATTTTTAAGGTGGTTGGCACCGGCTTTGTCTTTTTGCCCTTTGAATTTCGACTCTTGACAATTATGTTCACTGTTTTGTTATAATCATCGTTTACTTAATCTCTATATCTAAAACTATCAAAAAACAGAGGCTGACCAGATTATTGGTGGTTCAAAATTGGGTTCCCTGGGGTTTGACCCCCTTTTTATGTAAAACGTTTCAAATTTCGTGCAGCATATAGGCAAATCTCTACAAAAATGACAAAATAATCGACTGAAATCCCCAATTATTTGGAATCCAAATAAAGCCCCTTTTTGAAGGCTGGATCCGTCGATGGCAGATTATCTTTAAGATAGTTTCTGTGCTACACCCCTCAAAGCGATGGCATTTCAGTGTGACCGCCTTCAGCTTGCCAAAAACAAGTGAATTACTTAAGAGGATATATGAAGTTCTTTGCACAATAAGTCTTGACATTTTTAGCTCACCAGGCCTAAAAGGCCATGTGAGCTATTGCCATCACTTGGCGTCCGTCCGTCCGTCCGTCCATCGTAAACTTTTTCAAAAATCTTCTCCTCTGAAACCGCTAAACCAAATTTAACCAAACTTGGCCTGAATCATTACCAGGGTATGTAGATTGAAAATTGTGTTCTATTAGTCCGAGGACCAAACAACATGACTGCCGTTACTAAAAATAGCACATAGGGGTAAATTGCAGTTTTTGGCAAATATCTCGAAAAGCGTTAAAGATATCAAAAATCTGACATGGTGTAAAAGTGATCAGCATGGTAAGATCTACCCACTCTGCAATTTTGAAGAAAATCTGATTACCATTTTTGAGTTACTACCCTTTTCCGGAAATTTTTACAAAATTTTAATGTTTTTTATTTTTTAATTGCAGCATATCAAGATCTACCCACCCTGAAATTTTGGAGAAAATCCAAAAACCTTGTAGGAGTTATTACCCTTTCTTTCACAGAATTTTCAAAATTTTCATATTATTCGTCTTTTATTTCCAAAACTATAGAAGATGAAGTTTAAGTGTAAATTGATAAAATGTTTGCCATGCTGTGGTGATTTCAAAAGTGGTGTTGAAAATCGTACGTTGACCGCCATTTTCAAAATGGCCGCCAAAAAAGGCGGGAAGATTCAACATTGTTCGATTTCAATAAATTTTGTTTCCAAAAAGACATTGATGTTTAGACTTCAAAACCGATGTTGAAAATTGTTTGTTGACCGCCATTTTCAAAATGGCCGCCAAGAAAGGGGGGAAATTCAATGTTGTCCGATTTCGATGAAGTTTGGTTTCCAAATAGATATTGATGTAGCGATGTGTTTCTTCAC
This sequence comes from Modiolus philippinarum, assembly GCA_002080025.1. NCBI lineage: Eukaryota > Metazoa > Mollusca > Bivalvia > Mytilida > Modiolidae > Modiolus > Modiolus philippinarum. Next base: position 3,268 of record MJUU01073881.1, read on the forward strand.
AATATAAGAACTTAGTAGTAAGTCTTCCAGGGAAGATATATGTCGCCTGCGCAATAACAAAAAATTCTAAGTTCCGTCAAACAGGAAGTGGGCAAGCGAGAGATCCGAAACTCTGTTACACGGTATAGGTCCCCATACTGACACTTCATGCCAATTGCAAAAAGCTCCGATACACGGTTCCTGAGAAAAATGGACACAAATTTTTGTGACGCCGACGACGCAAGACGACGGATAGTGATCCCTATATGTCGCTACTGCCTGAACGCAGGCGACACAACAACAACGACGCAAGACGACTAAAGTGATCCCTATATGTCACCACACACTACGTGTGCAGGCGACACAAATATGTTTAAACTAGATTATAAAGGGGAACCCCTGCCAAATTTTTTTTATGGAAAGGGGGACTTAAAAAAAGTTTTGATTTCAGCAATATGTATTATCTGAATTAAAAGGGGAACCCCTGCCCAAATTTTTTTTAAATGATGGTCTGAAATGGGTTTTAATGGATAGTGGGGTAGAATTACTGTGGACTTGCCAAATTGGAACCATACTTGGTGACAACTGTCAATAGTCGGTACCTATCGAAGAATGTTCCTGGTAAGTCAGCATGTATTACGAGATTGCCGCCAGCGGGGGACATAGTTTAACATGGACCCCATGGGAAAAACACATTCAAAGACATTCTTCTCTGAAACTACTTGGTCAGTTGGAATCACAGCTTGGTCACAATAGGCACTTTAATGATCTTCATAAAAAAATATGTCTGATAAGTCTGCATCTCATCCAAGATGGCCGCCAGCGGGAACCATTGTTTAACATTTGACCCTATGGGGAAAGCATGTTCAAAGATTTTCTCCTTTGAAACTTCTAGAAAATGAGACACTTTAACATTGGGTTAATTTGGGCTGCAGTTTATGCCAGTCATGCCAGGTGAGTTTATGCCAGGTGAGCTATACAGGCTCTTGAGAGCCTCTGGTTATTATATACATGTCACAGATGGGTAGGTCAAACTATACGTTCCTAATTACTTCAGGGTAAATCTACCTAGGTGATTAAAAAAATAGAGCAAAGCATAAAAAAAATGTTGAAATTAAATTGAAAAAAAGTTAGCATGGTTTCAAAATATGGCATTGAACTGCTAAAAAGCACGAACTTGAAGATGAGAGGAAACATTTAGTTCGCCAAAGTAAAATAGAAAAATAAGTTCGTATTGATCTTAGTCATTGAAAACTTGTTTATGGGTTTAAAACGGGAATATAATACTTCTTTATATGTACAGTTATATTGCAACAACACGGAAATATATAAAATAACATGAAGCGAAACTATTCTTATAAAGTATAGACTTCCGGTTTGTGAATATGTATTACAGAGTGAAAAAAGAGGAATATTTTTACCTTTGAATGTTTAAATTTCTCGACCTCATAATTGCTGCTTAAATCACTCAAATCTTAAAATTAGTGCACATATATTTCAATATGGCACTTTGTCAGTGATTTGTGTATCACCGTAATAGTCCTTTTATTGGGAAAAATTAGGTAATGCTTGTAAAATTTGGAGAACAGTATGTCATTTCGCAGGCGCCGTTTCTGTGGACAGAATAACATTGGTTCTAGTTGACTGGCCATTACTGAATTTTAGAATGATGTTCCTTTGCTAACGCGTAAGTGATCTTTTAATTTCGGTTTTTCGATTCTGCCCAGTTCAGGTCCTCCAAGACACTTGCTAATAGTACTTTCCATGGAGCAAAAGGGATGAATTTGGGGATTTTCACATATTTTTAATGCATGAATAAATGACATGACAGTAGGCGTTTTCAGGCCTCTATCATCATAACTACCAGTATAGTGTACGTTTGACTATATCTACTTTATTATCCCACAGAACGTTAAAAAAAGTATCTTAAGTATTATATATGCGATGTAGGATCAGGGATGACAGTAAAAGGTTGAATTATATTGGAAAAACTGTAACTTTTACTATCAAAGATATAATTTAGAAACTTTTTTATTTGTTCTATCATTTGCACAAAATTATCAAAGTATCTATCTGAATTTTGTAGAGAAAATAGATGCCTTACAGTTTAATTTCACCTGAATGTTCCACTTAATAGGTTATTTGTTTGGAGTTCCTCACCACAGCCCCTTCTAGCCCCAATCTATATAGCTTGGCTTTTATCAAAGTTTGCCCTTAACCTACAACAAGTAGAGAAAAGCTCAAATATTTCTAAAGCATGATTTAAAATTATGTGTCATCAACCAATATTAAAGTTGAGTCGTCAACATATTGGCCTATCAAAAACTCAGAATTATCGATTTATATTCCTTTTTTATCAGGATGAACCTAAATAGCAGTATTTAGTAAAAATAAATAAATAAGGAAATGAAGGAACTACTTGACGAACACTCCTTACAATTTTAAAACGCTCAGAGAGATGCCCTTTATTCAGATACAATTTTCTGAATCATAGTTTACACCAATGTGTTTAAGAAGGACCAAACCAAAGCGAATCTGAACATTTTGGAATAAAATTCCATTGTCCTGAATCAATTGCTTTTTCAAAGTCCAAAAATATAAAATTGCCTACAATATTACTTTCATCACATTTTCCAATAATGTCACATATCAATCTTGTACATTCACCACTAAAACGATCTTTCACGAAACCTGTTGGAGTGTCTGATATAAGTTAAGACAACAAATCTTTAAAATGCATAAACATAATTTGTATTCTACATTAAGTAATGAAATTTGGCGCCAGTTTTTAAAGAAAAATTTCGTCTTTCCTTCTCTTATGAATCATTGTTTCTTGGAAACTGACAAATTAATTGTAGCATAGGCTTGATGAAATAACCGAATAACAACATAATTTATGTCTGACCAAAACATTTTTCAAATTTCAGTTGTGAAGCCATCTAAACCTTGCAATGTTCCATTCTTCACCTTTTTTAGTGAGTTAAGCATTTCTTTGGGTTAAAAACCCCCTTTTAATCCTCACTTTTCTCTTGGCTCATTTTTTACATATAAGGGTTTTTTTTCATTGCCATCATAAAAAGCTGTTTTTTTACTAGTATGTTTTCACATTATTTATCTAGTTTTGCGTTTTATTCCATAAAAGATCAAATTATAGTTATAATTTCCAATACGATGCCAATCCCGTTTTAATTATCCTGACACAATTTAAACATTTTTGCTAACCCGCCATCAACCATAAAAATGGAATTTCTCATTTGAAGTAATTTTTTAATAACATACTTCGAACTCCAAATTTTTTTTATACCACAACCGAATGGGACATTGTTTCTTTTTGTTTGTGTTGCAACTTTTTTGATTGAATATTTTTGTTTTGCACCGATCCCATGCCTTAATAATTTTTTACCTGTAACTTACTTGAACGGAGACAAAACATTATCAAGTGTTACTAATAGAAATTTATTTACATTCGTTTATTGTCTCGCCTGCGACGAATGTCGCGGAAGCGAGACATAGCGATCCAAATTCCATCGTCGTCGTTGTCGTCGGCGTCAACAATTGCACAAGTTTTTCATAGGTTGAATAGAGTCATTTAATCTTTATAGAATTGTGTCAAAATTGGACAGAAGCTAGATAATGGTCAGAAAATTACCTCTAGCTAAAGAAATTCGAAAAGTTTTTTTTGTTTTTCCGTATTTTTTCCGTATTTGGACTTAGTTTTTTTAAATGTTAACCCATAAATTAAAGTTTTGTAGATGGTGAATAAAGTTATTAAATCTTATTGGAATATCATAAAAACTGGTCAGACGCTAGAAAATGTTCTGAAAATTACCTCCAGATGAAAATTTTGAATTTTTTTTTTTTTCATTTTTCCGTATTTTTTCCGTATTTGGACTTAGTTTTTTTTGAAAAAAGATTGAATGTTAACCCACAGATAAAGGTTTTTTAGAAGTTGAATAAAGTTATTAAATCTCATTGGAATTTATTGAAAAGTGGTCAAAACTTAGATGATGGTCAGAAAATTATCTCCAGCTGAAAAAAATTGGAAATTTTTTTTTGGTTTTTCCATATTTTTTGCGTATTTGGACTTAGTTTTTTGCTAAAAATTTCAATGTTAATCCACAAATAAAAGTTCTTAAGAAAGTATATTAAGTGTTTGTGTCTTAACAGAATTTCATTAAAATTGGACATTGCTGCATGCAGTTTGCAGATATGGAACAAGCTGTTGGAATTTTCATTGTGGATCCAACTTCGGTAAATTTACTGAAAATATCAAAGACCGATAATTTTTGAAATGTTTGCATATAATTTTGAAAATAAGGCAATTCTTTGATGCCAAGCATAATTCTGAACAATTTTTTGAAATTCTTCTTAGCAACCATGGTTTTACAGTGAATTTGAAATAAACAAACATTTAAATGAATAAAAATGCAAAAATTTGTTATTCCAATATTTGGTAAATTTCCTGGAACTCCCTTAGACCAATCAATTTTTTGGAATTCTACCTAGCAACCATACCTTTAAAATATATTGATGAAAATAGTAATTTTCAATAATGGAATTGCAAAAATATTTTATTCCAACATCGGTAAATTTCCTGAAACTGTCCAAGACATGCAAGTTTTTGAAATTCTTCTTAGCAACCATGGTTTTTGAGTGAATTTTAAATAAATAAACATTTAATAACTTAAATTGCGAAAAGTTTTGATTCCAATTTTTGGTAAATTTCCTGGAACTCGATCTTTTAATTTTGGAATTCTATCTAGCAAACATACTTTTTAAAAATATATTGATGAAAACAATAATTATCTATAATGGAATTGCAAAAAAATATTTGATTCCAATTTTGGTAAATTTCCTGAAACTCTTCAAGATCTGTTATTTTTTGGAATTTTGCCTAGCAACCACACCATTTTAAATACATTTTGGTGAACACAGTCATTTTCAATACCTAAATTGCAAAAATATTTGATTCCAATTTTGGTAAATTCCTGAAACTCTTAAACACCAGTTATTTTTTGGAATACAGTAAGTATATAAACGCTAGTATTGTCCTGATTATAATGATACCTTACTGAGCAGACGAGACACATGGTTCCGATGAACCTTTACGAATTTTTTGGATTATGTTGAAAGAGTTAATGTGTTCAAAGTGACTGCTTTTATATTTGGGCGTATTTACCATATAGATAAAAAATGTGAACAAATGCCCAATTTTGGTAGTTTTGACTGAACTTACCTTTAACATAAAAGAAGAAAAAGTCAACTGAATTCCTTCAAATATTCTCTGAGAGTCTTATATTTAGTGTCCTCAGTGTTAGGTTATAATTAAAGTACTATTTTTATACTACAAGGAAACAAAAAGCTGAAAATTTATGAACTGGGCAAATTAAGGAAATTCATTTGACCGAATACAAAAGTTATATAGAGAAATTAATGGTACTGAGCAGTACATGAAGTAAAAACTAAAAAAAAATAAGTGTCAAAGATAGTGATATATAACTTTTATCTACGATTTTTGAGGAGCAGGTCAAAAGTTTTATATGTGTACTAGTATCAATATGAGTATCTATAGCGAATAGTAGTGTTGTGGTTAGTTCCAACGACAGGCGTTAAAGTGTGCATAAATGAAAAGGTTCAGTCCTTGTTTATTATTTTTCCCTGTTTCCACTCACTAAAAGGGACGTCAAAAGAGTGCCAATCTTTTATCAACTAACTGTGCTGATACATTTTTAAGCAGAAACTTTGTATTATTTTGGTAAAAACATACTCTTAGTAGTTGAAAAATCATAATGTAAGATAAAGGATCGAAACAAACTGTGAGACCTATAGATTTTTTCTACAATGTTAAGTCGTATTAACATGTTAAATGCGTAGACATGCTTGAAAAAAATATTCTTTTTTGATAAGAAATAATATATATACTACTCAACAACAGAAACAATACACAGATTTGATCAAAAAGTAAAATTTTACTTTGTTGCAAAAAACCATAACTCGTAGACACTCATGAATTTTTTGCACGTAAGAATTAACATCATACCCCAAAAAATGTCTCTTACAATTCCTGAATCGTCTCTGGTCACGGTCCGTTCACGGTCAAGGTCATTATGTGGAATTTCAGTTAGCAGACGTGAATAGTGACAGCGCTAAGTCATTGTTCACCTTGATTTTAGTTTGAAAGGGGAATCAAAATGAGAGATCGTTTTCCCCCTTTTAAGATAGCAAAATGTTTGCCTGATGAAATGTTCAAATTATTGACATCAAACAATTTAAATCTTCTTGCAAGTAACGGCAATCTCAATCAGCCGGCAAAAGAACTACCATTCCGGATTTTCATCGTATCCGTTTCGAAATTGATATAAAAATGGGAAAAACCCATGCCTTTTGGCGTTGAATACATCCATGCGCTTTAATAGAAACTTTTAATTGCGAAATACAAAAATATGTACAAAATTAACTGTGTATCGTTTCTTTTGTAAAGTGTTGATATAGCTAAAAATTACATATACTTAAGAAAGGAAAGAAATAGCATAAGATTACTTTAACTAGAACTGCAAATTGCAAGCAATAGCAGATATCACCCCAGACAACTAAATTGATTATTCTATCTCATTCGCAACCTCATAATCTACCTAGAAATCAATTTTCATCGACATCGGAAAAGTTGAAATTTTTACGTATTTCGGCGGCCCTCTTGGAAATGGCAGCCATTTTGAAAAAAAAATTCCGCATAAATTCTACTAAACCTTTGTACAATATATATGAACAAATTGTGCAAAGCAGTTCATGAGATATTAAATCCCCAATTTTTGAACGTAAAATTGCGGCCATCTTGGAAATGGTGGCTATTTTGAAAATTTCAAGCGCAAAAACTATAACTACAGATGATGGTCTAATTGTGTGAAAGTTTGAAATCATTTAAAATAATCACTTGGACAAAAATCATTGGAAGAAGAAGAAGGAGAAAAAGAAGAAGAAAAAGCTGCAAGAAATAGCCGATGACACCTCCAGACAACCAATTCGATGATTCCATCTCATTCGCAGACCCAAAATCTACCAAGAAATCAATTTTTGTTGAAATGGGACAATGTTGAATTTTTGACGTATTTTGGTGACCATCTTCGAAATGTGGCCATTTTGAATTTTTTTCGCATGAATCTCTTCCTCTCATCTTACTGAACATTTATACAAAATATGAAAAATTCTGCAAAGCAGATCCTGAGATATTGAATGCTCAATTTTCAAACGTAAATTGGCGGCCATATTGTGAATGGCAGCCATTTTGAAATTTTTTTAAATCATTGTAACTTCAGATGGTGGTCCAACTTTGTGCAAAGTTTGAATTCATTCCATCCAGCCATTTCGAAATTATCGCTAGCACAAAATCATTGGAAGAAAAAAATAATAATCAGAAGAAACGTAGAATAACAATATGTCACCCCGACGTTGTCTGCCGTGAACATAATAATCAGAAGAAACGTAGATTAACAACATCTCACCCCACTACGTCTGGAGTGACATAATTACAACGGTCGAATCCACAGAGAAATTTGTTCAAAAGATCGCTTCTCCAATTGTCATTTGATTGACACAAAATGAAAAAGCGTAGTGGGAGAATGCCGATTCTTCACCACCTCCATTTTAACACAATGAATAAATGCTAACAGAACGCACACCAAGGGCAATTGAGATGATCTATCGATTCGGTTGTGGATCTTTGAGGCTTTTCCATATCCCTTGTTTTCTGCATTGAGCTCTACCTGCATGCATGTAACACGGCCATCATCTACCTCGTCATTCATTTATTTACAGGATTCTAGCGAGCCCTATGAACCAGCACATGACCTTGCTATTGCTTTCCTGTAAAATTTCCGAGGATCTTCTTGTTCATGCCGGTGTGATGCATGTTGGATGCTCAGCTAAGATTGTGAGGTATCGAACTTTCCTGGATTTGTGATGCATGTACTTAATCATACCTTCTTTGACTTTCTCCATCATGATAGGGATTTCCCATCTAAAGGTCTGCTGACCGGTTGAGGGTAACAAGGGCAAATCAGATGTAGGGGATGATATATGTTTTTTCTCAGGTCGTTGGATTTGTTTTCACTAGTTCCACTATCCGTACCTTCAGATTATTCTTTTCATCGAAGCATCTGAAATTGTGCTGGTATTAGTGCTTTCAATCCCCTTGAAAAATGTTCCCATACCATTCTGTTTCAGGGATTTAATGACTACTGTGCTAAACACATGATCCAGTGCTGCACGCTTATCAATTATTTTGATCTCGTCTTCAGTCGGAGCATCTTTGATATCCGATTCCACCAGCTCCAGCAGATCATCACTTCTTTACCTTGAGGACTTGATGTTGCAACGGCTCTTTGCAAGTGCTTTTTCCTCCTTTTTTGCTTAAGACCTCCTTCGCGTGTGAATGCTCAGCTGGTTTTCTCCTTGATGATTTTTACTAACTTCTCCATTGCCATTCGACTGTATCCCTTCAGACCATCACGAAGTGCCTTCGTTTTCTCTTTTACTACAATGTTGCCCCTGACTAAGAAATCCTCTTCTTACACTTGTTAGTGCAGTTGATGTCTAGGTCTGAAACAAAGCCCATCTTTTCCTTGGATGCTTTTGTAGAACTGTCCCTCTTCCTATATAGTGGAGCATTGCAGATGGTTTTCACCCCATCTTATGATAGGCCTTCTACTCGTATGTAAGCATCTATGGCACAACAATTGGTATTAATCTTCCAGCTGCACCATCTTTTGGCACAACTGATTTTTGGTGTTAGAGATTGGGGATTTATCGCCATCATTCTCCAAAAAGAAATCCTGGAAGCGATCTATGCTGTCAGTATCGGATACAATACCTTAATGGAAATCAATCTCTGACCTCTATCAAAACTTCTTTCTAAGGATACAACTGTTTCCGAAAGGCAAGTTCACAATTTGCTTAGTAGTGATCAGGAACTAGGACCGTTTTCATTTCATCGCCCGGGTAGGAGTGCTATGCAGATTTGCCATTGAAAAATTGAGATCGCTTATTGGCCTTTTCCTCTACTAAAGATAGAATTGGACCTTTCCCTCTACTGACGATGACATTTTGACCGAGCTACCAATGAAAGGATACGGAGTAATTGCACATGAGTCAAAGTCCACACAAAAACATGGTAAAACGAAGCAATAGAACAATGCTATTATTGTCGTTCTTCATCTGGAAGTCACCATTAGCCATCGACAATTTAATATGAGCATACTTCATAGCAATGAACAATTCTATGCGGTAAAAAGACTGCTGTGGAAGTACTTATATCCATATATATATGGATGTCAAATTTCGTGGTTTAATGACATTTCTAATGCATGTTATGTGAAGATTGGCATTTCGCTGGGTTTTAAATTTCGTTACATTAATACTTCAAATATAACAAACCAAAGACAGGTATAGGAAAATAGGTATCTGGGTGATATTCATGGAGCAACATTCAGCCATTTACGTTTATTTAATCCAATGTTTTTCTCATGACCCGACACCATAGCCTGTAGACTTACACATCAATGATTTCTTATTCAAAAACTTTTTTTTTCGTTATTATAGCAATCCCACATTGCTTAAATGATTGGCTAAATGGCTTTGTAAAATCGAGATATTTTAGGATTTTTGACACCTGAGAATTTTTTCGTTGGTTTCCACCCGATTTGTCTTTCGATCTGATGGACTTAGGCTCTTCACAACTATGTTCGGTAATTTTGTTATAACCCCCATTTAGATACTGTAAACCGGGAAATTTTCGCGCCGTCTTTATTTCGCGGTAAATTGAAAGAATATTATTTCGCGCAGTTTTGAATTCGCGCTGCCAACTTGTTGACCATTGACTTCAATAATAAACAAGTTTATTCGCGCCGGTTTATTTTAGCGCTTCCATTCCAAACGCGAAAATCGCGAAAATAAAACTGCCGCGAAAATTCCCCGGTTTACAGTAATTCTTGTATCCCTTTTTGAATTTTATGTAGCTTTCAAGTTATATTTCCGAGAGTTCTACCAAACTGGACAACGTTTATCAAAATGAGAAAGAAATAGAAAAAAGAAGGGAAACGGGGAATATGTCAAAGAGACAACGAATCAAAGGGGAGTAATAACAACTCAAAGCAATCCATAAGATCTTCAATGAACGGTGAGGAATCCCCACACCCAACGGCAGGTCGGAGTCGGCCCCTTAATAAAGAGTATCAAGTTCAGCGAAATAAACATCATCCTAGACTCCTATTGACATAAAGTAAGTAGAAAACAGACAAGACACACAAGGGCTTGAACAACTTGTCCTTTTTTAAGTATTTGATTCTTCTGAGTACTCCTCAGGAATAATTAGCCCTTTGAAAATATTATTGAGTTTTCGAGTCACATAAATGAAACTACAAAGCCATTTTTTCATCATTTGCGGTGCAAGTCAAATGGTTAATTCAAGAAACGTCCTGAAATGGCTTAAGTTTTTAAAATAAGTCTCTTCAAAATGGAGAACAACAATAAAAGCAATGTTTCATTATTTGGTTTAAACATGTATTTGTAGAGAGGTTGTAATATCCTGTCATTTTTGATAACGTTTGTTCTACTCTTGACGATTTTAATGAACGTAACCTTACTATCACAGCCAAACTCTTACAACATTATTACAGATTTCATAAGATGTTGAATACATTTAAGAAGTTTTATTAAACATATGAAAATTTGATATGTAAATATAACGTTTTTCGCAAACAGCTTATTACTAAGGGTATTTCAAATCCTCGTTTTTATGGAAATGTTCTTAAAAAATGCAAAAACTAATTAAAGATCCAGAGAGACTGGGACATTTTTCACGTAATAGGGGATGTCGACCAGATGCTCGGCTTGCATCCTTTAAATTAGCTTTGAGATCCTGTGACCTTAAAATTTTACACACATACTGGCTCTCACTGATACTGCCGATATCTTCTGAAATATATGATAATTCTTGACCAAACCATTCGGGAAGTTTTGCGTTTAATTTTTCATCTGTAGTGCGATATTGTTTTACCAGCAGACTGGGCTCCTTAAACTGGCCGGCAGTTAAGCGGCAAGCATCCCTTGACCCATCCTTCAAAATTATGTATTGCCACTTTCTCTCCTTTCAAGATTGTGGTCATGGAGTTAGTAATCTACCTGTAATGGGTTTTATTCGTATGTTTATTCAACAAGAGGGAAACGGGACAGATAAAGGGGAGGCTTGCGTACCCATTAACCGGTTTAACCCTACCGCCGGCTTTTGCTAGTGGCAGTACCGAGTCCGGCTGTCCCGTGTTCCTATCGTTGTTTACGTTTGTCATTTGTCTTATTCGTGTTTTTCCTGTGTAGTTCCTTAGGAGATCGCGGCATGTAATTATATTTTTGAGCCATTGTAGATGTTTCCTGTTATCGATTTTTTTTCATTATCTATCATAACGTAGGAAATTTCATAAAGATATAAAAATTTAACTACTAAATGCTGGCAGTAAAATTGGCATTTCAACAACAACTGTTGTTTATTTAACTTTGTTAAGATGTTTCTGAAAAATTAGTAGATTGATATGTAATCATATAGAATGCCTTTAAAGTTACACTACAAACTAAAATGCAACTTGCTGGCATTAGAAAGCAACACGTGAATTTAAGAGTAGCAAATTTGAGCGCACGATTTTCAAAGCTTATTTGCAATATGTACTGTCTTAAGCGTACGAGTTTCACAAAAAAATACATTATGTATGTTCTGAACTAGGAACAAATTTAGCAACATTTTCAAACTTGTGATATGCAAATATTAATTTCGATTAATAAAATGCATAAATTAATAATGTCAGGTGGAGTGCAATGGAGCGTAGCATACCGATACTAAAGTCTCATAATGGATTTGAAAGATACATTCTGAGGAATGACATGGACCTATTCACATGAAGACCTTAAGGAGTGAGTACACATGGAGAGCGTCCCCTGATATAAATGCATCAACACCCATATTATAAATGATATGTCAAAAGTTCAAACATAAGCCAAGAACAAGCCAATAAACAATGATAGGATATAGAGGAAATGCACATCAGACAAAGTCTCTACACATTACCAAACCCTTCGGGGAGTTTTGAGTTTGATTTTTTCTTCCGTAGTGCGACAGTGTTTTACCAGCAGACTAGATTCCTTGAGCTAGCCGGCAGTTTAGCGGCGAGCACTCTTTGATCCTTCTTTCAAAATTACGTTTTGTCCTATGCTTTTTCTGTTCTAAGATAGTGGTCATTGAGTTAGTAGTCTACCTGTATTGGGTTTTATTCGCATGTTCATGATACTATAGGGAAACGGGATAGAGAAAGGGGAGGTTTGGGTACCCATAAACCGGTTTAACCCTACCACTGGCTTTTGTTAGTGCCGGTACCAAGTCCGGCTATCCCGAGTTCCTATCGTTATTTATGTTTGTCTCTTGTTTTCATTATTGTTTTTCTGGTGTGGTTTGCTTGTGGATTGTGGCATGTGATTGTAGTTCCTGGCCATTGTAGGTAGGTGTTCGCTGTTTTCCTGTTTTTGTAATTCTACAAATTCATGGTAAAAACCAAGCAATGATGTTTTTCATGTTGAAGTCACCATTAGGCCTTTAGCAATGACTTCTGTTCATACCTCAAAGTAAATTCAAATCGATCCCTAGCATCGGTTCGAGCAATATTCGTTGCTTACTGTCGAGCAACGTTTTAGAGGAATCAAAAGAGAAGGAAAAACTTATTTCACTCCAACTTGCTTCTTCGTAATGATGTGGAAAGCACACAAGGGATGTTTTATCAAACGTATCTGAATTTCCCGTATTCTGATACACTTTTAAATTCCTCTGCTCACTGATGCATGAACAATGTCACCTTTTACGGAGGGTAACATTGTCTACGCATGAGTAAGCACAGGGTAACATTGTTTATGCTTCAATGATTCCATGTGTTAAACTGAACTGGCACATACTTCTTAACCAATGAGAATGCAGGAAATTTAAGTGAAGTATAATAAAATTGTATATTTATCTAACACATATGAACGCTTTGTTTTTTTAGATTTCAATGTCGAAGTCGATTTCATTTCCGCTTCATCACACTCACGGTTTATCAAAGAGGACCCTAAAAGGTTGTTCTGAAAAAAAGAGTATTAATATACGAAGTCGTTGCTTATCATAGTTCTTAAGACTCAAAATCTCGAACTTTAAATTGTTGAACCCGCTCGGCAGTACAATTATGTTTATAAGGAACTTAAAAAAAAGTCCATTTTTGGCCAATAATTTTTTTTTCTATTTTCTTTTTCACTGTTGGTACCATGTAAATATAGCATCTGCCCAAAAACAGCAAAAAACGTCTGTTCCACACCGCAAAATATCTGCGAACATTCCATTTTTGTATAATTTGATTAATTTTGTTTGCCCCTTTTTAACTGTAATCTATTAGAAATACATTCAATCGATTAAAAAAAGTGCATTCATTGGGAGTATTTGTAACAAATTTTCTCAAATCAGTTTTTAATGGGCGTCCATGGAAAAATGTCAACTTCGAATCGCCAACAATAATTAGTTAGCAGAGCACTCGTTCTGTGATTGAAATTACATTTTCTGATGCAGAATCATTAGTCATCGACTTTTCTATCTGTAAAATGGTATAGAACAGATATGTTACAGTCCATTACTCTTGAGTGATTGAATTTGTTGGAACAGTTGACACCGCATTCCTTTTTCTTGTCCATTTCGCAACGGTCAATATTTCCAAGGTAAGTCAATTATAATATACTGAAAATCATAATAATCAAAAGTAACTGTGTGCATTGTACGGTAATTATCGAATTGTGGTTCTAGTATATAGGACAAAGAAGAAGTCGCAAGTAACATGTAAATATATCCACTATGCAAAGGTCCACTTCGGAATGCTATAAGGACGTTGCGTAGTGGACAAACCCCCGTAGTGTATTGGACGTACTGCTGCACCTCTACCACACATTTTATAAGCATTAATGGCAAGAATTCTAATAGGCCATGGGCTGAAATCACTTTCCGTGCCCCCCCCCCTCTTATGATCCGGACAGATTTTTTTTCAGTCCTTTTATATCCCCTCTTCAAAATAAAACATGTTAACACGAATATAACCTGCACGCATAGACAGTATAGGGCCACTTTTATAGTACACCACACAAAATTCTTGTATTTTGGTTTTATTCTTAATTTTAACTTTTAAGCTCCATAATTTTTATGTAGATAAGTTAGATGAACTGAAATTTGGTATCAAATTAAAGCTTATTTAATATACTTTACAATGCACACAATTTTGGGCACATTACGCTATTTTTGTGACCTGGGGATGCCAAAAATATACCCGTCCCGCTGCCAAAAATAGCGAAAATGACGATTTTTTAAGCTTTCAATTCCTTTCAGATAAATAAATATCATCATTTGTTCTAGTTTTTATGCCTAATTTATCAGTTGTGATACAATGTTGAAAAATAAGACCATTAAAATCCTTAAAATTTTGATTTTCGGTAAAAAATATTTGAAAAAACGAAATTTTCGGAATTTTAGATATTTTCACAATTTCGTCTTTTTACTTCTGGATCGTATAAATTTGAATATATATCTAATAATTGCCAATGCAATAATGATTTATGATATGTAAGCAAAAAATTACGTGAAAAACATTTAGAGTCAGCCTTATTGTGGGATCAGAAATGCCAAAATTAGCACCCCTCCCCCTTACAATTAAGAGAAAATTTAAAATATTCGGGCTCTAAATAATAAAAAAATAATGTCTAATGCAAACTATTGTGTGTGTTTCACTAAAGCTGACATGCAGAAGCCCATTTAAGTAGATTCAAACTTTTTAAGGGGTCTTTTTTCGGCCATTCTGCTCGAAATTTTATGAAAAATGGGAATTTTCCGTTTTTCAGAATTATTGCTAATTTGATTTAGAGATGTAAAAACTTTACGAATTTGGTATCTAACGTAAAAATGTTGATAAAATATTGTTTCACTATATCTAAGCTATTAGAATGTATGATTTTGAACATTTTCGACTAACTAAACTCTCATAAATTGCGAACATATTACCCCCCCCCCCAAAAAAAAAAAAAAAAAAAAAATTCAACACAATTTATTTCATTGTATCAGCTTGAAAAGCCTGAACATGGTATAAAGGTCGAATAATATAACATTTCAAACACAAAAATGCACAGAGACTCCCATATATCACAAATAAGATCATGCGCGTTGTTTATGGGCAGTTATACAACAATTAAACTTTGAATTTTGAAATATTCCGAAAATATTCAATTTTACCCACATTTTCTGCGTTAAAATTGCATATTACGATATATCAAATGTATTTTTAAAAGAAAGTAAAAATATTAGTATGTTTTACTCATATATATGTACAGACAGACATATCTTTTGCATTGTTTTAGCATCATTTTCTTGGGGTAGGGGTAAAATTTTCGGTAAACCCCTGGTTTTTCTACACATTGTTTTAAGATAACATATATATCCCCAAGAACAATGAATTGGCATACATGCAGATAAATCCTCCAGATTTGCCACATATAACTATTTAAAAGTAAATTTAGGACAAATCTGAAATGCTGAAAATTCCGATTTTTCATCAATTTTGTACCAAATATTGAGTTTAATCTGAAAAGTGAGACTTAAAATGACAAATCATGATAAGATTAATGCAACATTTTTATATCCAATGCAGACTTTGCGGGTTTTGGTTATTTTTATGCGAATCTAGACAAAAAAATGACCACTTTAGGTTGAACTTGTTGGGGTAGGGGTAAGATTTTAGGTATTTAGAGTCACATCAAACACTCTTTGCTGTTCTAAACAATGTTTTAAGACAACTAATGTATCGTACAGAACAATTAATTGGCATATCTGCCGACATATCCTCCAGATTTGACATATATTACGACTAAACAGTGAACCTTGAACTAATTTGAAATACAGAAAATCCCCATTTTTTCATCAATTTGGGGCAAAATATTGAGTTTAAGTCAACAAATGGCTGCTAAAATACCAAATCATGGTGTTATTCATACAACATTGTCATATATAACACACATTATTCGTATTCTGGTTATTTTTATGCGAACAAAGACATTAAATTGACCATTTTAGGGAAAATTTGTTGGAGTAGGGGTAAGATTTTCGGTATTCAGAGTCACATTAAACGTTGTTTGATTTTTTAAACACTGTTTCCAGACAACTAATATATCCCTTAGAACAATTAATTGGCATATCTGCAGATATATCCTCCAGACCTGCCATAAATAACTGGTTAACAGTGAACTTTGACCAAATCTGAAATGTTGAAAATTCCCATTTTTCCTCAATTTTGGGTACAGTGTTGAGTTTAAGTCAACAAATGGCTGTTAAAATATCAAATCGTTATGCAATTCGGGCAATATTGTCATATTGAACACACATTTTGCGTGTTTGAGTTAATTTCATGCGAACATAGACAAAAAATTGACAATTTTAGGGAAAATTTGTAGGGGTAGGGGTAAGATTTTCGGTATTCAGAGTCACATTTAACACTCCTTGTTTTTCTAGACAATGTTTTAAGACAACTAATGAATCGTTTTGATCAATTAGGTGGCAAATCTGCTGATATATCCTCCAGATTTGACATATTTAACGATTTAACAGCGGACTTTGGACAAATCTGAAATGTTGAAAATTCCCATTTTTCATTTATTTTGGGATAAATATTGCGTTTAAGTCGACAAATGGCTGCTAAGATAGCAAATCATAAAGTAATTCATGCAACACTGTCATATACAACACACATTTTGCGTGTTCTGGTTATTTTTATGCGAACATAGAGAAAAAATTGACAATTTTAGGGAAAATTTGTTGGGGTAGGGGTAAGATTTTAGGTATTCAGAGTCACACTCCTTGTTTTCTAGGCAATTTTTTGAGACAACTTAAATATCCCAAAGAACAACTTATTGGCATATCTGCAGCTATATCCTCCAGATTTTGAATGTATAACGATTTAACAGTGAACTTTGGATAACTCTGAAATGTAGAAAATGCCCATTTTTCATAAATTTCGGGCAAGATATTGAGTTTAAGCCAACAAATGGCAGTTAAAATACGAAATCACAATATAATTCATGCAACCTTGTCATATACAACACACAATTTGCGTGTTCTGGTAATATTTATGCGAACATAGACAAAAAATTGACAATTTAAGAGTAAATTTGTTGGGTAGGGGTAAGTTTTATGGATGTAGGAAGTTTATAATACTTCAAAACTGCCATAATTTGTACCAGTTGTAAAGAAGACATTATGTACATCCATTTTATTCCATCTTTTCATGAATTTGAACCACTCATAGATAAGATGAGACAAAAAAACGACAAAACTTTGTCGAAAACAAAAATATTCAAAGATGCGTTTTATTTGTCTATTTAAAAGTGATAGTTTGGTCATTCGAAACATATTTACATAATGTTAACATTCTTAATTTTTAAGAAAGGACATTAAAAGACTAAAAACAATTTCAAGAATTATGAAATGAAAAACATACTGGTTTCTAAGGACCGTTGAACTTACACGATTTCGAGAAAAATATTAAAATTTATGTCAACATTTCGAAGGGGTAGGGGTAAGATTTTTCAATTTTTATAACGTATTGGGTATAGAAATGGTACTTATGTGGAATAT
Organism: Modiolus philippinarum; assembly: GCA_002080025.1. NCBI lineage: Eukaryota > Metazoa > Mollusca > Bivalvia > Mytilida > Modiolidae > Modiolus > Modiolus philippinarum. Next base: position 20,969 of record MJUU01073881.1, read on the forward strand.
TTGTAAAGCTTATACCATAGACTATCATTCTATACCATTTTTTCATAACTGAGAGGCACCAATCAACAATTTGAAGCAATTGAAAGAAAAACTTTGATCAAAAACGAAATTTTCCAAAATTTCGTTGGTTGGGTCTAAAAAAGGGGCCTGTTCCAATAATGCGTGCAGGTTATGCTCATGTTAACATTTTTAAATTTGAAGAGGGGATATAGAAAGACTGAAAAATATGGGTGGGGATCATAAGTGGGGGGGGTGGGGTGCACAGGGGGTTATTCCAGCCCATGGACTATAATGCATGCTTGTTGGCGATTAATATAAAACAAGAGGTAGAGTAACAGGTTTTAACCGCATTTGACAGCTAAATGTGTGATTATGTCCACTACGCAACGGCGTCATTCACTCCTCGTAAATAATGCAAAGTGGACATTTTCGTACATTTTTCAATATTTATAACAAAATCTGTATAGAAATTTGATCGGCTTGATACAATACTGAGGTACAATATGAGCAATTTAGTTACTTGAATGATATATCATATTGCAGGGTTTTTCCGTTTGAATTTGTCAATTGAAAATTGCATATTTTTCATAATTTTCTGTCACAAACGTTTAAAGCATACTCGTGGTGCTTTACTAGTGATTTTGTTGATAAATCTTTTTGTTATCTTGTACTTATTTCTCTGCGGATCCAGATACTTAAAAAAATATCGTAAAAAAACAACAAACAAACCATTTTTCTCATTTTTAAAGAGGAAATTGAAACGTGGCATTTTGGTGTAACATCGCTACTTTTGATGTCCTTTCTACACAATTCGTTTGTGTTTAAGATTGCATATTTATTCTTCATTTAGTGTCTGCTGAAATTAAGGTATTAACAACTACTGTGTAATTTGCTGGGTAGAAGACGTTAATTTTTGTGTTTTTCAGTAGACAAAATGTGGACCTTTGTTGAAAATGTCCCATAAACGATATAAAGGATAGGTACTATATATTTCTAGATCAACTCTTTCCATGCCAAAAAAAAAGCCACAATTTTAGCTTTACATAACTCCTGGTCGGATAGATTTTACGGCATGCTCAATGTTTAACATCTTAAATCAGAATGAAAATTCATTTATTTATTTGCAAAAGCTTCAAGCCTTTTACTATTTGGAACTGCGGTCCCAGTGTGAAAAATTCCAAAACCCATGATCAGTTCTAAAATTAACAAATTCGGGACATAATAAGGTCCCCATAGAGTGCCTTTGACTTTCGTTGTCCTCGAATATAGTTCCTATTTATTTGGTTTATCACTTCATTTTGTTGTTCTTATATGATTCCTCCTTTTGTTTAACTATGTTTCGTGCTTGATTGAAAGAAGGAACATTGAACATATTTACAAAAAATTAATATGATATAGAATTTGATTTGAATGGAGTGATTTGGTCAGGTGGAAAATGGGAAACTTTCCTGTTTTCGGAAGACAAATTTTATCACTGATGAAACTTATGTCTGTTTGAAGTTGAATAAAAATATCCCAGCGAAAGAATTTTCCACTTTTTTATTTCTTATTCTATAATCTAAGAACACGTTTTAATATGCGAAATCACATTTGGGTTGAAAAGGCGCATTCTTAAAAAAACTTAATTTCAAAGCATTTTTTAATTTTAAAGGTCGTTCAAAATAGTAATCAGAGCAAAATAACGGTTTATTACCAACATGAATAACGACGTGGGAAAATTGAACAGTACCATAAACCAATTACTACAGTAAAGACCGTGAAATCAGAAAAGTTGGTTTTCAAGTCGTCCGGTCTCGGCATGTAGAACCTCCCTCGGAGAAATTACCTCCGCATAGTTGCCGGCCCTTGCAAAAAAACGCAGTTTTTAAATTTTACTTTCAGTAACACTGGAGGCGTACATTGTATTTCTTCCTGTACTTTATTTGTAGCATATCCGCACGGCTTTAAAGTTTTATGCTTTTCGTTCAGATTTGTTCCCGATTTTTAATGAAGGAAGCAAGTTTTTATTCATATTTTCCTCTCTTTCATGTAATGGTTGTATGCCTTTAAACTTTTCTACATGCCCAGAAAAACCCCCAACTTTAGCTTTACATAATTCCTGGTCGGATAGATTTTACGGCAATTATTCTTGTTGAAGGTCACTACTTAATGCTCAATTTATAACATCTTAAATCAAAATGAAAATTCATTTAATTACTTGCAAAAGCTTCCAGACTTTAACTATTTGGAACTGTGGTCCCAGTGTGAAAAATCCAAAAACGGATGATCAGTTCGAAAATTTAACAAATTCGGGACATGATAAAGTCGCCATAGAGTGTCTTTGACTTTCGTTGTCCTCGAATATAGTTCCTATTTATTTAGTTTTTCACTTCATTTTGTTGTTCTTATATGATTCCTCCTTTTGTTTAACTCTGTTTTGGGGCTTGATTGAAAGAAGGAACATTAAACATATTTTGAAAAAATGAACATGATATAGAATTTGATTTGAATGGAGTGATTTGGTCAGGTGCAAAAAGGGGAACTTTCCTGTTTTCGGAAGACCAATTTTATCAGTGATGAAACTTTTGTCTTTTTGAAGTTGAATAAAAACATCCCAGCGAAAGAATTTCCACTTTTTTATTTCTTATTCTATAATCTAAGAACACGTATTAATATGCGAAATCACATTTGAAAAGGCGCATTCTTAAAAACTTAATTTCTAAGATTTGTTTTAATTTTAAAGGTCGCACAAAATAGCAATCAGGGCGAAATAATGCTTTGTTACCAACATGAATAACGACGTGTGAAAATTGAACAGTACCAGAAACAAATTACTATAGTAAAGACCGTGAAATCAGAAAAGTTGGTTTTCAAGTCGCCCGGTCTCGGCATGAGATGGACCAAATTTTCTCCTTCCAAATATGAATGGGAGAAATACTAGTACTTGATCTATAGGAAGCAAAATTACAACAGTTTAGGATTTTTAAGGAAGTAAGTGACAGAGTGAGATATACATAGTAAGCATAATGTACGTCAATCACTGATCATGAAACGATCGCTGTATTGTTTAGTAGTCTCCCTCTCTGTCCGTATTTTAATGTAGACATTAACGAAAACAAAATGATTTCAAATGCATCTAGTTACATGAAATGTGTAGTCCCATTGTAAATTGATATACCTTGATAATAATGAATGCAGAGTACGTCACATTTAAATGTGCGATTAAATTTCGTTTTAAATAAAGATACAACCTTCATGATTCAATGAAATTTATACCTCCAAAACCATTTAAAATACATATCATTTTAGTGTAAAACGTTCCAACATGTTAACATTGTAAAATTATGTGTTGTTATATCTGTTAAATAGTTATTTTATGAATTCGAACATTTTCTGTTATAGGATGGAATATTCTCGGATTTCCTTACTTCAACCATGTAAGTCAGTAAATATAAAGGAGTGTATGGTAAACAATATGTTAATATTAGACTTCATGAACTAATTCATAAAACATCAGTGTATCCTGGTTCGATCCGAAGAATATCACCAGTAATAGGAGTTGTTACAGTCGTAATGTTTTTTTTTCGATTGAGATTGTTCATGCTACCGTGCATCATGTAATTTCTCTTTTTTGTTCCATGAAATCGACGCCTTAGATTATTAATTTGATTCTCCCCGATAAGACATACAGTATACTACGGGCAAAAACACTCTTTTGTCTAGTCGATTAATCCCCAAAAGCCTTGTGTGAAGTAGAAAAAATTCGAATGTCACCCTAGAGCCACTTATATGTAATATGAACACAAAAAACTGCCGCTGCATGTTCATCATCAGTTCCACCCACCCTAACAGGGTTACACTTAATTTTTTTCACACAGGTAGCTAAGAACTATATTGTACTGGTATATGCTTTCATAACAAAGGGAGATAATTCAATATATCTTAAATATTAAGTATTTTAAACATAGGATTGTCCCACCGATGGAACTATCTTTAGACTGTTTTAGGTTCATTTTCGAAAATCCTTTTGCTTATTTGTTCTCTCTGAACCTTTTTCACATATTTGTTTTACCAAATATTTGATTTCCAAATGCAATAAAAATACACAAATTGTCGAAAGGGCTCTTTGCAAAACATAATTCGATCTAAGTTGCAGTACATAATGTGTTATAGTAATTTCATAATTCCTCTTGTTGAGCAACAGTGACTGAATATATATCTTCATATGTTCTCTGTAGGTTAGGAGGCACACCAACAGCATGCAGACAAGGTTGGCCAAAATATTTATTCATGAAGAGCTAAACATTTTTCAGCCTACATGTTATGTTATCAAGTGAACATATTCAGAATATTCTAACGGCAGAAACAAAAGGAAACCTTTCGAAACTGTTACACTCTGTATAAATGACAGATCCAATTTGAAAATACAGAAAACCTGAAATTCAAATATGGTAAAAGAAAAAAGATTTTACTTTCGTTTATTATCATTTTGTATTGGAAGTGCTATGGATATTCTTATCTTTTTTATAGATACATGCTTACTACAAAACGCAGATTTTGACTTCTTTTTAAACAAAAACAAACATAAGATATTCCACAGATGGGTACCAACAGTGCCTTGCTGTGAATGTATTAACTCGGTCTCTATCGCGGCTCCAAGAAGACGAAACATGCTTGATGAAAATCAAATGAAAATAATTTATAAATTAGATGGCTCAGAAGTTACAGGACATGTGAAAACTAATCATAAAAATAAGATAATTCAACACTGTCTGTGTAAAATATCTGCTCATCCAGGAATTAGTACAGAAAAACTGGATATAAGTTTAGCTATTTCTTTGATTAAAATATGTTCTAATCCAATATTTATAAAAGTTAAAAATCATCTAGAAACGATTCGCTTAATTCGTAACAGTTTAGCACATCCTGAAAATCGTGGAATAATGGATGAAGCAGAATTTAGCCAGAAATGGAATGAATTGGAGAACGCTGTGTTAGCTATTGCAAAGGAAGTTAGCATTGCATATGCAAGAAAGGAGGCGAAACTGATAACAACACTGAAAAGTACTGATGTTAATATAAATGATTCGATGATTGAAAGGATTGAAAACATGGATGACACAATTAAAGAGGTAAATCTTATATCGTCATCAGTAAATGATCTATCATGATAAGTTTATCTTACGTACAAATCCATTAAACGGCAAGACATGCACTTATGTAGCGTTTCACGAATTCCCTTTATATTAAATTTACTTTATTTATTTATTAGAAATGCACATTTGTACCCGTAAGGGTTGAAAGTATATATATATATAAAATATTGTCTGTGGTGAACTATGCAATTATTTTTCCACTTCCCTCAGTATAAGCGACTTTTTAAGCGACATTAAGGTGAATATCTCGCACATTTTGCGCGAGCTGAAAAAAGCCATATGAACAGCAATAGATGAGACTTTTCATATTTGTGTAAACTAAACCTCATATTTTAGCTTTTCCATTGGCTAAGTAGTCATTTAAATAATCGATACCTTTACGAAAATCTTATGATAGAACATACGTTTTCCTCACAGGTGTGTGTACAAAGCGGAATCGATCGATAAAATGTCTTTTAACTGAGCAAAGTCCGGTTATCTAATAGAGACAGAAATAAGCGTTTTGTCTGAATATCTGATGATGAAATTACTGCAAAAAACTAGATTTAGCAAAACAGTAATTTGTTTACTTTGTTTATGCGTAAATTGTTGAATCAAATTGAAATACATTTTCTTTTGAAGCAACGCCTCCCGTCAAATACTGTCACAAAAATAAAAAAAAACGAGACATCTGTCCTAGCATATATTCAAATGTTGTATGATTGAAAAATACACAGAAAAACATACACTTGACCTACAGGTGTGTAAATTACGGAATTAATGTAATGCATTCTGTGAATCATAAGCTTTTCCAAAAAGCTTGCCAATTAATCGGCCGATAAATAGTGAATGAAATACCAAAATGATACCCTTTTCGTTAAGTTTAAAGTAAGTGCCCATTTCTAACCAGTTGTTTACCTTGGTTAATTGTATTTCTTTGAGAGAACATCAAATGGCATGTTTAGTTTGATCAAACCAAGAATTGTGTGCATCATGAATTCTTACGCTTAAATGGAAACTTGCCGAATTGTGGCACATGACATTTTCTTTTTTAACTTAAGCTGAAGAAATCTATAATAGCCCTAGAAACCTTTGCTTTTGTTTATTATATTGTCCTGTTTATTGACCTCATTTTTATATGAACACTTTCAGTGCAATAAAATGTGTAAGAAATATAGTCTCTAACAGTGTTTCCAGTTTATTACGTATATTTTTTACATCGAGATAGTTAAATTTTCACATTTCAAGTTCGAGTTTACCCGAGGACTGTAAAAAGATATGATCATCCCAGTATTAAGTAAAAATGAATATTGAATCTCACTACGGACAGATCGAAACTTTTGACAAGGGCTGGTATTTATTAAAAACCTTTTGAAATGTATTAAACGGATTTTTTTTTATTAATAAGGTGGTCAAAGATAACCATGTCTAACGAGAAAGTCTGTATAATTTGTGCTAGCTCTCGCGTAACGAATCAACTGTGGGACATCAGTTGGAATATTACTTTTCTTGATAAGGAAATTGATGATTTTGAAATTAAAATCGTCGCTTTTGTCGTAAACTTTAGTACTGAGATGATCATTTTCGTCAAATTCGAGATAAAATCCAAAGAAGATGTAGATCTCGTTGTTTCTGTCGTTTCATCTGGCGGATATATTAATGGGATGCATTCAGCAAAAGACGCGTTAGTGATGGAAAAACATCATCGATATATATGTATTTATATATATAAAACCTAAAACAAAGCAACAACACCAATACTATTGTTGTACTAGATCCAATCGGATACATACAATGCGACCTAATTATAAACTTCAAAATGAACAAAGTTAATAGCACACAAAATATCAGTTTATATTTCGAGACCTGACCGGCTCTTCATCAAAACACAATAAAAAAGTAAAAAAAACAATGAAACAAAACCTGCGTACCTGCTCCCCAGTAGCTGCCATCCTAGACACTGTAAATGCCATCCCATATGGACTTTCAACCTGAATACGTCGTATCTGTTCACAAGAAGAAACATTCAAACAGAGGAGCAGAGAACTTACCCAACATCTTGTGAACAGGTGTTACAAAGAAATGCATGTCAGAACAACTGTTCAAAAGGTCTCTTCGATTGACCGAAGCGAATTGCTAGATTATCGGGAAAGAAAGAAGAAAAAATTGCGGAGGCCACTGGTTCCTACTTTCCATCCACGGTTACCTCATTTGTCAGCTATAACCCGTGAATATATGCCAATTCTACATGCATCATCCACAATGAAAGCCCTTTTTCCAGAACCTCCTCTAGTATCATTTCGTCGTCCCAAAAATCTGAAGGACATTCTCGTCAGAGCCAAATTACCATCACCTGAAACAGACCATTTTACAAAATGTTGCGACAAGCGTTGCCTTCTGTGCAAGTATAGCTCTACAACTAAAATATTCAAAAGCACAGCAACAGGCGACTCCTATAAAATATTTACCAATTGATCCTGCAAGTCAGATAATGTCATCTATCTCATCACTTGCTCTGTTTGCCAACAACAGTATGTCGGTGAAACGAAAAATTCCCTCAACCTTCGTATCAACTTGCATCGTGACCACATTCGGAAAAGGGAAAGATCACAGGCCACTGCATTACATTTTAATTCCACTGGTCATGACTGGAAAAATATGCAAGTAGTACCAATTGACCAAAATCGATCGTGGTCAGACACACAGAGGGAGGCTAAAGAAAAATTCTGGATAGAAAAACTGAAATCCAGTTTGAAAAGAAAAAAATAAAATAAAGTTTTGCTAAAAATCCTGCCCCTACACATTTTGTCTGGCTTTTTTGAACTAATTAACTTGTTGTCGTTTTGCTCGTTTGGCGTTAAACACAATTTTGTAACTTATTGTTAAAAGAATCAATGTACGCATACTGACAAATTTTTTCCCTTCTCATGTTACATCTGTAAACAACAGCATCCAACATGTAGCTCTCGGCACGGTATATAAACATTTGTAGTTAGTCTTTGTAAATAGGTTTTGTTTTGATTGCATTTTTACTTTTTTTATTGTGTTTTGATGAAGAGAAAGGTCAGATCTCGAAATATTAACTGTTATTTTATGTGCTATTTACTTTGTTCATTTTGAAGTTATATATATATAACGTCTAAAACAGCGACAAACTTGGAAATCTTATTTAATCCTCAGGATAAGCATGTAAATATATGATTATACAGGTGTTGAAAAATAAATCATATGCGTCTGAAGTCGAAGACCAACTGAGTTAGAGTCCTAGGATGTGATATTATCGAGACATCTTTCAACTGAGGAATCTGACCTTACATTTTGAGTGACACGCAACACTACATTTTTCACTGTTGCAGATAAGCCCCCATTTCGATGAATTTACATCTCGTCAGTGCAACTCGAATCTAAAAATTAGAAAACCGCTGCCGAAATATTACTCCCTCGAAAGGGTGTACAAGACTGGAGATTGGCTCTGGTTAATTTCCTGTCCCTACCCATTTTGCCACGTGATTAATGGATTACGTTGGAACAGCCGGGAGGAAAAAATCCAAAGTTCTTGTACACCCTTTCGAGGGAGCTTGTCACTCAAATTATAAGGTCAAATTCCTCAGTGGAAAGATGTTCTCGATAATATCATATCCTAGAACTCTAACTCAGTTGGTCTTCGAGTTCAACACACACACACTCACACACACACACCCACAGAGATAATAAAACCATAAAATCGGAAATGCACAATCTAATAAGGATTCATAAGTAAACAAAAAACCATTAAAGTCCAATAAAACGTCACAGGGAAAAAAAATTTGTCAGTATGCGTAACATGAGAAGGGAAAAAAATTGTCAATATGCGTACATCGATTCTATTAGCAATACTGTATTGTTAATATAATCTTTGTTCAGATACTGACAATTTTTTTTTCTCGAAATAACAACTGTTACTTTATTTGTGTCATTCATTTACTTTATTATGTTGTCTATAATAGGACGCAGAGTGTCTATCCTTAGGATCTGGCACAGGGGGATTTTCGGTGTTGTTGCTTTGTTCTTTGATCTGA
>MJUU01073881.1:36719-60222 GCA_002080025.1 Modiolus philippinarum
CGTACAAACTGACAGAAAGACACATGCACGGAGAGAACACAAAGCGAAGAATATTGAGTATTTGAGTGTCAGTCCTGCAGGTACAGTCCAATCGGAATTGTTTCAAAAACGTTGTGTGATTTCAATGTCGTCGATACTTCGCCTTTGCTATTTGTAGTAGTTTTTCATGCGAGGGGGTCATAATCAAGCAGTCACAAAACAGTCTTTTAAAGAATGGATTTCCTTGAAACTATCTAAACAATATCCTTTAATGTTACATTTTAATATTAAAAGTGCGTTTGAGATATCTAGTCTTCTTTGTCGGGAATTCGGGAAAATCAGCACCCCATACTTTTTTCCAGAATCATAGAGGGAGTGAAAGTAACAGCCGTTTTCCAATTCAAATACTTCCAATATTAGTCTGATGTCGCTATTATTTTCTAGGGTATGCTTCCTATGTCAACTATGCAAAAGGACAAGTTAGAATATTTTAAAATGTGGCTGCTGTTCCTTTTTTTGCAAAAGTATTGCATTGTTGATTTTCAGTCTTGACCTTTAACCTCAATTTTCTAAATTCTGCACCACTTATGCCTTTTACGACGGCAAAATAAACGCACCATAACTTCCTATACACTATATATAAAAATCAGCCATGAGGTATGCTGGTCTATTAAAGTTGAAATTTTTGGCTTCTAGTCACTGTACTAAAGGGAGTGACCTTGATATAATTTTTGTCAGGAATACCGCTTAGGTGCACGCTAGGGGCATTCTTCATCTCGCTTGAGGGGTGAATATTGTTCACCTCTGGTTGAAGACCCCCAGGCGACATCAAGATGTAGACAGGAATAAAAGCCCTGGTCTTGATAAACTGGAGTTTTCTATGTATTGTGTGTGTTTTTGTCACATGTACATTCACTCCATTCCCTTTCATTTTTCCTATTTCTTGCTTGAAGGCTTCTAGCAACAAATTTTCAAAATTGAACATCTGTTAAACTATATAATCAAAATAACAATGTATTTTGTTTATTTTTTAGTACTATTGATGAATATAAAAAAAAGTACAATTTGAGTGACTGGAAAAATGAATAAGAATGAAAATATTTTCTGTATTTTTAAACTTTATATATAAAAATGTTATCATAAATAATCACATAATTTGTTCTCTGTTTTCCACAGCTGACTTTGGCTCAATGAATTTGCATTCAAGTAATTTTTTTCAAATGCGTTTTAATCAAATCCTTTAGATGAATTGACGATAAAAGTTGAAAAGTTGACATTTGCTGTTAGACCTCATGGCATTGAGACTGAAGTAAATCCTGAGACAAAGGAAGAAGGTTTGTGTATTAATCAAAGACTACACAGAAATTACAATAATCTACATTACATTAATATAGCATGTTTCAACCAAAGTGGAAAATGTCACATGTTTGCAATAACGTGCTTTTCAGATGTAGAAAACTACATAATACGTTTATTATTATAAATACAGTTTGTAATGTATTATTTTTCTATCTAATAAGGGTCATTTTGATTGAACTGTACTCATAATCAAATCTGAGGGGTATATAGCCACAACAATATCCCTAAAACTTTCATAACAAAGCTGGTAACAAATGGGATGAATAAGTTGAACAAATATACTACAAGTAGTAATAAACAGTCACTTTTGGAAACAGACACTTGAAAGTGATCAATTAGTTTATAATAACAGTGGTAACATGAACAGAGAAAATGATTGGAAGTATAAAGGAATGCTTAAATACTGGCTTAGGGATCATCTCTATAAATTTAACTTTTATACAGACGAAATTGCTATTATCTAAAAAGCTTACTGACAGCGAGTACCAAAAACACTTGATCACGATGTGTTCTTTTCGGGGATTAATTACTTTTTTTTATTTGTTTCAGAGTTAAGAAAAGTGTTTTTTTTTAAATCAGTCGGTCAAACAATTGAGCTAAGAAACAATTTCTTACTTTTCAAATATCCGTACACTTTTATATAGAAAAGATTAAAAAAATGTTGCGTTCAGCGTCCGTGTAATAAGGAAATAGTGAGGATGACTTTTTAAGCCCGACAGAAGCAATGAATGAACATGAAAGAAATAGTCATTGCAATGCATGAGTCGAAGCTGAATTATTATTTTCATGGCATTACATGGATATAATTTAGGGCGATCATTGGACGTGTTCCGCATTTGATATATTCTTCATTATTTCATTTAAAAAATGCCAAAAGATATTTATGAAACTGAGAAATGCGAAACAAATATATATTCTATCATTTCAAGTCGTTGGTTATTAACGAAACTTGAAATGTGTGAAAATTAGACCATTTTACACAAAAAACAATGAAAGGATATGGAGTAAAAGCACATGAAACAAAGTCTCTACATATACATGGTTTACAAATCAATGAACAACGCTTTATTTTTGTTCTTCGTCTTGAAGTCAACTTTAGGCCTTCACCAATGTGATTTCCTCATATTTCAAAGTAAGTGCAAGAAGGCCACAAGCACCGGTTGTAGCGAAATTTATTGCTCGATGTCGAACAACGCTGTATCCATACCTTTTTTTCCCCACAAACCTAAAATTGACTGGCAAAGCTTTCTTACAATCGCTGTCATCCTTTGCCGACAAAAACAGTGGCTGACATAGTTCTCCTGTCAAAAAGGTAATTTAATGGAAACGTTCAAGCTTAAAAGAAATTATGCTCATAATGTTTACCATTTTGAAAGTAAAACTATGATGAGCAACAACTTGTAACTGATAGAGTTTATTCATCTAATTCTGATTTAAAATGAACAATGAAAGAATTTGGAGTAAATGCAACGAGACAAAGCTTCTGCAACTACACGATAGAAGAAGGCAATGAAACAACGATTTTATTATTGCTCTTCATCTTTAGGTCACCATTTAGCCTTTAAATGGGTTTGCTTATACACCATAGTAATTTAAGACGGCCCCTAGTACCATTTTGAGAAGAGTTCATTGCTAAATATCGAACAACGCTACATCCATTTGTTCAAAAAAAAAAAAAAAAAAAAAAAAAAAAAAAACAGATTAATAGAAATTGAAAAACAAATAAAACTGTCCATAAATAAATGATATTACAAATGGTTCCCCATGAAAGTTAATTCCTATTCAAAATTATGAATTTAATCTAATGTTTTAAAATGCACAGAATCAGATAAGTGTCAAATTGAATGGAAAATAAAAACACCAGGAGCATGGAATGCTAGAGAGATTAAGCGAACTTTGGACAAGCGATCTGTGGAAAATGTATCTATTTCTCGAATGCTGAGTGAGTGGTTTGAGATAACACGTATAGACCTTGGTAGTCTCGTAATACACACCTTAGTAGCCAGACATATCCTCAAGGACAGACAACATCTGAAGTCAGCTATCCAGTCCTTTCTAGAGAAAATTGTAAAAGTATGTAAAATCAACACAGATGTACCCGAGATTATACATGTAGATTTCACAGTTCTTCATGTCACCTCGCATACTGGTATGTGTTTGTTAAAAAAATCCATTACAATATTCTGCATTAATAAAAAGTTCCCAAACTTGCTTCTACCATGCACTATTTTGCATTGTTTGTATAAGATTCGAGAGTTTTTAAGAAGTAATAAACACTTTGGTATTATTGTGTTGAATGTAAAATCACATGGACATAATATTTTTCATTCTAAATGTTTACTGTGCATTTAGAATATTCCAAATAAATGTGATTATTCTTATCTCGCATATAGTAATGTTGTTTTGACAGAGAATGTTAAACAACTATATGTGATCAGTTTAAACAGAAATGGACTATAAATGATTCGACAAAGTTTCTTCATTATTGAATTTATAAATGTAATCATGGTTATGAAAAATATTTACCTGACTTGGCAGATGATTGGGAAAAATTACGGAGTCCATAGGGTCTTATCGAAAAAGATAAGGTTTTTAGTATTGAACGTGAAGACATCTGAACAAGCAGTTCTTTAGGACTGTCGATGAAGTTAGTGTTAGAAGGTCAATATTTTTTTCTAAATAATTAAGAAGTCAAGCGGACAGGTGATACTTCCTTAATTGTTAGAAAGATAACCCACTTAGAAGGTATGTTTTACTCGAGACTCAATTTTATCTGACAAGGTCTTACTCTATGATCTTACATATCAAAGACTATACGGTTAATAATTGTTAATCAGCAAAGATACAGGAAGAAAAATGGTGAGATGACTTAATACTCATGAAACTTCCGTTAAAATGATGCTGAAGAATTTGCTTCATTTTTGCAAAAACATTCAATTTTAACGGGTCAGATTAGCAGAGGAGAAAATCCAAAATAATTATTCTGGGAACAGTCGTTGTAGCTTCACTTTCACCAAATGACATGATGACCATTATTGTATCCGACTGGATATACCATGTTGCGAAAAAAGGGGAAAAATACAGTTCCATTGTAAAAGTAATCAAGTGAAAATTGAAATTTGTAAAAAAAATAGTTTCAATATGAAAATTAAAAAAGAAAAATTGAAATGTGGATGAAAAATGCAGTTGCATTGTAAAAATTGAAAAAATCAAATGTGGAAGAAAATAACAGTTTCATTATAAAAAGTGAAAAAAGTGAAAATGAAAATTTGGAATGAATTGTCAGTTTCATTGTTAAAAGTGAAAATTGAAATTATCGTATTGAGTTAAGTTTTGTTAAGTTGGTAAATAAATTTTTAGATATTAGTTGTTCGTAATGGATATTTTATAAGCACGTTCCTTATTTATGTAATAAATATCCGAGACTAATAAGAATAATGCATTTCTAATCTCTAATGTGTTAAGTGTTTTTTAAGCATGTTATTAAGATGATCAGTAGATAAATTCTTAACATTTTAGAGATTAGAAATACAGCATTCTGATTGGTCAAGAAGTAAATCATACCTTTTAATATAATTTCTTTCTTCAGTAATGAACGTAAATCATTGTTGCCATGTAATTTAACTAAAAATCAAAAGAAAGACAAATTTTATAACTTATCAATTCAGATACCTATAATGTTTACTGTATACTTGCATCATTCTGTAATGTTGTACTCTCAATAGTCAACTATAATTGTCTTCATTTCATATCACATAACTCAATTGTATATATACTTCAAACATAGTATATATGTTTATTTTTTCTAATTCACCTGTGTCCGGCTATTAGTGAACATGTATATCAGTGGCCTTCGGTCGGAAAATATTTAAAATTCCTAGGGGTTTTTAAAAAAAAATTGGGTTCCGCCCCCCCTTCTTGAAAAAAATATTGGTCGCNCCCCCCCTTACCAGAAAGTCTGGATCCGCCACTGTATGTAAAACAGTTCTTTCATTTGACGTTTAATGAACAAAATGAAAACTTGCATATGTCCTTTCATTACAATATACTGAGCTATTATTGTTGGCGAAAGAGTAGATTTTTCTCGCCCTGGTAACACTCAATACTGAATATGATTTTTTCGTACTGATACCAACAATTTGTTTTTGAAGACCAGATTAAAAGCTCTTCAAAATAAATTTTTTGTATCTCAAGCAAACTGGACCTTCACAGCTAATAATTTGTTAAAGTTTTAACGTATATATGACCAATATTAAACATTATGACTTCCAGAAGAGACGGCGTCATCAGAGAAAGAATCGTTGAAGCATCTCGCTGTATATAGTAGAACGGAATCTACAACAGAAGAAGACATTGTGGAATGTAAACATTGTAACAGAAAATTCCAATGTGATCAATGTGCAGAAAAACGTCAAAAGATTTGGTTTCTTGATGCAGAGAACAGACGCAAAGCACAGCCAATAAAAGGCAAGTATACATACATTTTCAGACTAATAGATTCTTTTACGAGATCAGATTAAAGATGTGGGTATCTTCAGGAGAAGTGAGAGATTTTGTCTTCTACGGGGAAAAGTGAGGTAAAAAAGAAGAAAGTTACAAAAAAGTGGGAGATATTCCGATCTTTAATTTTGGTCCAATGTAAAACCTTTTTCTTCTATAGAATACAACTATAAAACTGAAGGAAAGTAAAACTTTCTATTGGCGTGAAATCATTCATGGAATTTATAATGGTAACAGCTGTGACGTTAAACAAACTGCAACGTATGATTGGACTTTACAAGCATAAGACATCTTCAAAATCCAAAATTTGTTAAATAAAGGGCATACGAATTTTGTCTTTCAACAAAAAATTAACAATAAAATCATTACTTCGTTACGATATTTCGATGATAATTCTCAATAGTGATACAAAAACATTGTAAAAACAGGTCATGTGGACATATCAATCAAGTTTCTCATGGTTGTATCTGTTGACAAGATTGTAAGATTCGAATGTCAGAATACTACGTATCCTTGTTCGGAAGTAGTAATGGCACTACTTTTGTGATAATTGTAATAGCGGTTGAATCTAATTACACTGTTTATCATGGCGTGTGTCCAAACTCTTCTTAGATTACCTGATTGCTGTTCTATTTTTATAAGGACACGGTATAAAGTTTCAAACTACTGAAAGTTATTCCAAAGAAAACAGCGACAAGAGGCCTTTTCAGTTACCAAAGACAAACAAACCTATGATAGTAGAAGGTACAGTTGAATTTTGCATTATCATATACTTGCATTGGACTATATTACTTCCTGTTATTGTTTAATAAAGAATTTGTTTCTTTTAAAGATGAAAGATGATAAAGATTGCGTCGTGATGTCTTGTTTGTAAGAACTAAACTTTAAAGATCATTTACATCGGCAAACGAATGTTGATGGAAAACGGGAGACAGGAGGCATTCTTAAATCAACTAGAATAATGATCCTCGAAAACGACAGTCATCGCGCACTTCCTGTTTGTAAAAAAATATTTATAGACCCTTAGCATTATTTTCCTTTACATTTTTAAATAAATTTTTTGATTGTCACCATTTTTTTTTACTGACAGTAATGAAGGAATATATGGTTGTTAGTGAGAATTCCAAAGAATGAGCAGTCTTTGAGATTTTCAGGAAAATTTCCAGGCTTTGAATGAAATATATTACTGAAATCAAAATGGTGAAACTGTTTGTTCTAATTGTAGCAATTTCTTAACTATGGTTACAATGTAGAACTAACAATAAGTGGTATTCGACAATTTCTCGAAATTAACCAAATTTCGCATCAATTATTTTGGAAATCCAACTGGTAAAATGATTGTCCTTATCGAAATAATGCCTTACAGTGTGGCTACCAGGTAAAATTTCAAAAATGAGTGGACTTTGAGATTTTCAGGAAATTTACCAAAATTGGAATCAAGAAATCCTAAAAATGGGGTTTATAGGAAAAAATCCAAAATATAATGAAATCTACATCATGGAAAACATGGGCCTCGTATTTACATCAAGTTAAATATAAACAAATCAGGAGCTTATTTGCGCATCTACAGACCATATGCAACAATTCTGCAAAATAATTAAATCCGCAAATAAAAAAATACAGGAGGAGTTCGCTTGGCATGCCACACGTGTCAAAATCCACATCTCGTGCTTCTTGTTTGCACGAAGACCAATATCCAAAATCTGAAAGCTTATTGCGCAGCTGCAGCATACATGTAACAATTCCATAGCAAAATTAAAACTCGAATAAAAAATGTAGGAGTTAACGTCGCAAGAAAGTGTGACATATATACGGACAGACGGAGAGATGAGGCAAACGACAAAATCCCCGAACTTTCAATCGAAACTGCTGGGATTTAAATCCACTCAAAAAAACAAAATAAAAAAAAAAAAAAACGGCAATTCAGGTCAGATTTACCACAAATTGACACATGTTAAAGGCCAACAAAGAAATGTATATGAACAAGAACGCTACAAAATTAAAGCATTAGCGGTGTTAACCCCTACCAAAAATGCGGTATCATGGTTTTGAAAAATCGTTAAAAAAGAAAATTAATATAAAGGAACACAATAGTATAGTTTCATACATTTAACAAAGATGATATGAAATCACATGACAGTTTTTGCAGATTGCTGTTCCGATTTTTTTTTGTCATTCAAGCGTGCAAATATGAAGTGGTTAAATGACGGTTGCCCGTATCTATATCTGTTTCTGTGTTACAGTGCAAGACCTGTTCGCTGCAATAAATGCACTGGAAGGAGATATACAGTTAGTCCAACCGACTGAGGGCCCTCCTGAGCCCGTACGCATGAAGTAAAAACTGCATATTAATTATTTGTTTATTATGTTTATTTATATTTTAGACAAACCTTATGGAAAAAATCTCATATAGAAATGAAGCAAGTATGCATTGAAATACATAATTTAATAAAGCAACGGCAACACTTGTAATTGTTTTCTAGACTTAAGACACTCTAGCGTCATCGACTATTAGCTAGTAGTGTCGTTATAACGTTATAACGTTTTGCACCTATTTGTCCCTTTAGATTTCTACACTTTATAGTTCTTTTCGGTAATTTTGTTTCTACCCCATTTATATATTTTGTTTTGAGATAATGTAATTTATATTTTCAGAACCACCATATAAAATGCCACGAATATCAGAAATCGGTAATATATTTTAAATAGTTTATCAAACAATAAAGTTGTCAATATTATTAAATTACAAACCGTTTTCGTTGCTGTGGTTGTCTTGTGGAATATCCATACCATTGATCTTGTTGTAATAGAAACAGTATAAAGCCATACTGTTAAATTTCTTAAACTGTGATATTTTATACTGTTATAACCATAGTATATGTTGTTTATAGCTTTATTTATTGTGGCGATATTCTATGATGAGTTGTTTTATTTGTCTAACTTTTCTATGTATGTTTAGGGATTTAATTTGCACTGTATACCTCGACTCCATACACTTATTTATTATGTAAGAAAATAATCTACTCAAAGATGTATACTATTACTTATGGCATAGAAAAATTGTAGCGGTCTGTCAAATCATGGTAACGATCGCAAAACTTGTTTAGTGACACTTGCCACAATGATTGAATATGACCTTCGTGTTTAAGTCGTTATTTGCGGATGAACTGTTAATTTATAGACGTCGTATCCCGGAATATACGATATGAGAATATTAGGGCTCAAAAACAGGAAATTAACTACTTGAAAGTCGAAAACATAGGGTCGAGGTATAAGCCCAGGTATGGTGATGATGAAGATGATGATGCACAAGTAGTCTCTTTAATATTGAATAAAATAAAGAGTGCTGTGCGGTGTGGCATAATTTTGGGTCCGGGTCCACTACGGGTCCGGCCGGATACAAAATGTTAACATTCTGTATCCGGCTTCCCACTATAATTTTGGGTCCGGGGGTCAGTTATTTTCACGGAAATTATATTTTTGCTAAAAAATTTGACTGTTTCAAAGAGGGGTTTCAATATTTCGTGTATCCCCAACCGGAGCCAGAGACAGTTTACCCAAGCTTGAAAATAAAAAACATAAATAACTATCTTGTTTTAGGATGTTTTCAAAAATTATTTGTTTCATTTAAAGTAATTTGATATCTTTTCACATTATTTCGATAATTTAATTAACTATTTTTATTTTATACTAATAAATTGACGAAAAACTAGTGCAAACTCGGTCCTAGGAAGGGAAATAATTAGTGTATTTTGTTATTTGTTTACATTTACCTGGATGAACAGGTAAAAGGCCACTATCCAATATGAAATTAATTCTTTCCGTTATTTTATTATTTCAAAAATATTCACTTATTTATTCATTATTTATTCATTTTTTTATTTTGTTCTTCCTTTTTTAACATGAACACGTATTAACATTATTTTTTAACTTGTTATTACCATTATCATATTCATTTTATTTGTCTATTTTTTTTGTTTATTCACATCTTGGGACCATATTGCGCCTCTTGTTTGCATCAATATTAAGATATCAACCATTCGAAAGCTTTTTGCGCATCTGCAGATTATATGAAAACAAATCTACAACAAAATTAGATCCAATCCAAAACTGTAAGAGGAGTTTGCGTCACATGCAAACATGTGTCATGATCGACATCTTGACAAAATTATTTTGTATCTTTTCATATTAGTCAGTAATATCAAGCGTTTACAAGTCTTTAATCTATTATTTTTGCCCTGGACCCAAAATGTTAACATTCTGTATCCGGCCGGATACATAAACTGGGCGGACCCAAACTTATACGGGCGGATACAGAATAATAGATATCCGGACCCAAAATGTTAACATTCTGTATCCGGCCGGATACGCAAATTGGGCGGACCCAGAATTATACGACAGCGGCACTTCGTATAAGCATAAATAAACAAACGAGTTAAAATTCTTGTCGAGCTGCGAAAAAAGGTAAAACAAAAAATATATACACATATCAAAACATAAAAGATTAAAAAACAAACAGACAGAGGTAGGTATTGGCCAAGATCATCGACATTAATGTTTTCAAGGGACCGTGAAAAGAAAACAAAAATGGCTGAGAAATGAAATATTATGTCACAAAAATAAATTTGATGTTTATAGTTTAGAGCAATTATTAATAGGTAAAATAAATTTGACGTTCATTGTTTAGACAGTGGAGCCCAATAGTTGAAGAAATCCCCCCCCAAAATAGGTAGGGGAGGAAATTAAGCCCTCAACACGAAACAGAAATTAATTAAAAGAAAATAACTATCAGAAATTAATTAAAAGAAAATAACTTCATCCATTTTGTGTCGACCTATCATCCAGCTATCAAGTACACTTTCGACATCAGTGAATCTAAACTCTCCTTTCTCGACATTCAATGTATGACTATCGACATCAGTTTTTTACAAACCAACCGATGCACACTCTTATTTGGATTATTCTTCCTGTCATCCTTCAAGTTGCAAAGACGCTATTCCTAAATCTCAGTTCATGCGGCTTAGACGTATTTGCAGTGATGACAAGGACTTCGAATCACAGTGTGCCCTGATGTCTGAATTCTTCATTAGGAGAGGATATCCTATGGAAGTGATTTCCAGGGCTGTTGACTCTGTTACTACAATTACTCGAAGAAAGGCAATGGCAAAAAAGAAAACAGCGAAAGAATACCTTTAGTTCTAACTTACCATCCTCACAATGTCGCTATACAGAAGATATTAGTACAGAATTTCAAAAAAATTATACAAGATGATCCACTGATGGCTGAAATATTTCCAACGTTGCCAATTACAGCCTATCGAAAAGGAAAAAGTTTCAGAGATCACCTAGTGTCTAGCAAAATCAGGACCGACCAGACCAGTAACAACAAGTCATATAGGGGGTTACTGGATAAGTCGGACTAAAACAAACCCGGACCATAACAAACTCGGACCATTACAAAGTCGGACTATAACAAACTCGGACTAAAAAATTTTGATGTACAAATTATGCATTATAAAATCTTAAAATGTATATAAAAGAAAAATGAAATATAAATAATATAAAAAATATCACGATTCTACATGTATAAGAGCTTGTTAACAAATTAAAAAAAATAAAATTGCGAGAATTTGGCATTGTTTTAATTGACATTATAGTCCTGAAATCATAATTTTTATCTAAATCAACAAAATTAACATCTGAACATACATTTTCTTGACTATCAATTTGTAGGTTAAATGACAAGGCTGTGCTTTGTATACCAATGGAAATGTATTACTGTTATCAGGGACGTATATTTAAACACCCAGGCCACATTACCTTTTATTTAGTTAACTTTTTATTCATTTGTTGTTTTTTTAATCAAGAATCTTCATACATTATGAAGATGCAATAATCCTACAAAATCACCTGTAATTAACCAAGTACTTCCGCTGATTGTCTATCATTAAAACCACACAAGACAATAATAAAGCCATTATATTTATGACATGTGTAATCACATTGATAATTGCTACTGATTGTCATAAAGTAAATAATTGGATTATATTTATCATCGTGTAATACTGGCGTAATTGTTAAAGATACAGTGATCAAGAAAAAAATTAAAAATTTTGTAATGAAACAAATTTTCAAAAATTTAAGATTTGAAAAAAGATGTATTAAAATGTCTTGCATACTGATATATATACTCCTCGAGGCAAAGTTTCGCAACTTACTAAACATTTATTACCGTATTAAATACGGAAAATACATATACCCTGGGTGGAAGTACCGTCTGACGTAAAAAGAACAAACAACGGACCAGAGCAGAGACATATATCTCTGACCAGAGTCCTTCCATTTGTATTTCAAATCCCAATTTTATACCTGTCATCCGTCAATTAGTGATTCTCGAACTACAGAATACTTCCTACATCAAGATTAGAAACATGTCCGACCTAGCTCCTTTGCCGAAAAACGAACGAGAGCGACTGGAATACACTGAAAGCTTATATCAAAAGTACATTAATGATGAAATTACTAGGGAACATTTTGTTAGCGCTCTTGGATTTAAGTACCGGGCAAACACAGAGTTATAACACGTGTTGTGCTTATACGTTTTATTTACTAACGTTTTTTAGTTTTTATTGAACGACTGATCTAGTGCTTTTACTGAACTATTGAACTAGTGCTTCCTAATAAATCTACCAAAAAATATCCTGCTTAAAATCCTACTTCCACCTCCCCGCTGGTGAGCAGGGGGCAACATGCAAAGCATGGCTGACGGAAAAGGTATCTGTCGCTTAAGTGTCCATCTAGTTAGATTTAATCCAGTACAAGAGAAATTGAGATATCCTGATTTATACTAGTAGGATTCTGAATCCTACTGAATTTCTAGAATAATACTGGATATTTTGTTCAGGAGGATTCTGGATTTTACTGACATCCAAAGCTGAAAAAAGTTTTTGATTTTGATTTTGTTCATTTGTTTTAACAATTGGTAGAACAGGAAATTTTCGATTTACGACAAGGGCAATGCATAGAATTGCATTTGCCAGAGTAATTTCAAACTGTGGCTGTTATGCTGCCATCTTCCAATGAACGATTCTTTTAAACATGACAATGTGTGAAATTGCAGGTTGAGTAACAGTGTGGCCTGTACGATCATGATTTCTTACTGCTGGCTAACTGAAAACTTTTTGTTGCTTCTTCAGCATAAGTCCCGCTTATACATGTTAATATTTTGCAGGTTAATATCACTGGCAAAAAAAAAGAAAAAGAAATACGGATGTACCTGAAATTCTTATGCCCGTTTATTATGTCATACCACCTCTTCTTATTCTTTAATACACCGGATTTGTAATATATTTATATTTCATCAACTTTACACAAAACGATGTCATATTTGGAACTATTTATATCCATAATTATGTTATGTAAGCATACACTCTGTCATTTCTGGAGTAGTCCGAGTTTGTTATGGTCCGAGTTTGTGATGGTCAGACTTTGTGTAGTCCGAGTTTGTTATGGTCCGGGTTTTTCATGGTCCGGGTTTGTTTTGGTCCGAGACATCAGGGAATCTTATAGGGGAACACGACGTTGTGGTCGCAAGATCTGTCGAACTTGTCCCTTTACTATGGAAACGGAATTCATCAAGGGTCCTGATGGTTCTTACAAAATCAGTTCTGGTTATACTTGTATAACCAAGAATGTGATATATGCCATAGTATGTAGACGGTGTCGCAAAATATATGTTGGTGAGACTTGCCGCAGACTTGTTGATCGCTTTGCTGAGCATCTTCGATCCGTAACAGCTCACAAAGACACACCCGTCGGTAACCATTTCAGGTTTCGCCAACATTCCATGGAAGACATGAGCGTGACAGTCCTTATTCAGGTTGACAGTTCACGACAACAGCGACAACAGTTAGAATAACAGATTATATCCACTCTGGGTACCCCAAACCCCAAAGGTATAAATATAAAAACTAGTGTTTAATGTACTATCCTTGGACTGGTATCTATAATTTTATTTATTTTTACATTTTATTTGTTATTTCAATACTTTTTCTATAGTTATTTTCTTTTAATTAATTCTGTTTCGTGTTGAGGGCTTAATTTCCCCCCTACCTATTTTGGGGGGGATTTCTTCAACTATTGGGCTCCACTATCTAAACAATGAACGACAAATTTATTTTACCTATAAATAATTACTCTAAACTATAAACATCTGATATGTGTATATATTTTTGTTTTACCTTTTATCGCATTTGACAAGAATTTTAACTCGTTTGTTTCTTTAATATTGAGTTCATTTGAGTATTTAAGCTGAAAGTTATTTTCTTAAAATGGCGATTGTTCAATAAAGCAACATCTTTCAAAGGAAAATAATTGATATATGCAATAAACGATTATTATTTTTGAGGAATATTAATATTTATCAACGGCAGTAGAATGCAAAAATAACAAAGGATTGGTAATCACAAAAATCGAAGTCCAAAGACAGGGCCAAAACGAGAAATGCAACAGTGTTAAAGTAGGATTACAAACAAAGGATAACAGTAAACACCTACTATGGCCAAAAACTACAATCACATGCCACAATTCACTAAACTGCACTAGAAAAACACAAATGAAAGATAAGAGGCAAACGTTAATACCGATAGAAACTTTGGATAACCGGACTTGGTACCGGCACTAACAAAAGCCAGCTGTAAAGTTAAACCGGTTTATGGGTACCAAAAACCTCCACATTCTCTATTTTGTTTGAATTAATGCGTTTTTAGAGCTTCAAAAATCTAAAAAATAAAGATATTTCTTTCCAATTTTCATGAATTTTCATGAATTTCCTTTCCTTGATACACTTATTTAAAATTACAGGTAAAAGGACAATAGCCCCGTCAGAGCCTGAAGATATTTTCATCGACTGGTTGAAGAAAAACATTACCGTATATAATGGTAGAGTTGATCTCCTTGAACAAAGTTTGAATGAAAGTAGGCTATGGAAGAACCATATTTATTCAAAACGCAGACAAGTATGTTCATATTCATTTAAAAGATATGCATGTCTTATTTGTTACAATTCGAAATTTTTTTGGTATCCAATCGCATAATTGAAATATACATATCAGATTGTAATGTATGAATTTTCTTTAAAGAGGTCTCTATTGTCTGTTTACAATGTATAGATTTTAGCTATGTTAGTTATTCCATTGGGTTCAGTGAGGACAGGATTCAAGAAACAGGAAATATAGAAAACACCCTTTACTTTCTTTTTCCGTTTCATAAATAATAACCCACCAGAAACAAATACTTACAATGTTTTCATAGGGATTTTGTCCATGTACATTTACTTCACATCCCTTTATTTGTTCTTAATCAAAGATGGTGATCAATTCTTATATAATATAAATATCGATAAATAATGTGATAAATAACCCAGTATCCAGTCCTTCAGTGCTGACCCGAAAGCCGATTCTATTTGAAACCTTACAATATCTAAATTTTTGTAATTTTTTTTGAAAACTAAGGAGTGTCTCCCTCATGCAAAGCTCTGTCCTTTGCTGATTTTGGCTTTGCATTTAGATCATATCGGCTATTTGTTCTCTATCAGTTTTTAATCATCTTTAAGTTTATGGTCTTCCAAACGTTTGGATTATATCTGAACTGAAGAGACATAAGTTGTCGAAATGCGCATATGCAGAATTTAAATTCAAGGTAACTTCGGTATTTAGTCATGAATAACATCCTTTGACATAAAACTACTTTTTCTCTTGAAATTTTATTTGAAATGCAACCTTAATGATTTTTCCCGAATTTCCAGTTTAGAATACAAATTTGCATTCCCGGCATATATTGTCTTTGAATTCATGACAATTTATGGCTTAAGCGTGACGCCCAAAATATGTAATGTAAGACTAAATAAAAAAATAATAATAATTGGCTTTTCAGGCACTTGCTTCATCACTTTTAAAATAGGAAGTATAAGATAAAGAGGATAAACCCAATTTCTTTTTCAAAGTTAGTTAATTCCGCATAATGAAGAGAGAGAGAGAGAGAGAGAGAGAGAGAGAGAGAGAGAGAGAGAGAGAGAGAATATCAAAATAAAAAAGTTTGGCCAGTACAGTTACAAATGTATTTGAATGGTGAGTAAAAGGATATGGAGCAAATGCACATGAGACAAAGTCTCTACAAATACATGGTAAAAAACAAGCAAAGGAACAACGCTTTTATTGTTGTTCTTCATCTTGAAGTCACCACGAGGCCTTCAACAATGAGCTTTGCTCATACCTCATAGTAAGTTCAAGACGGCCCCTAGCACCGGTTTAAGCGGAATTCTTTGCTAATTGTCGAGCAACGCTACATCCATGTCTTTCTTGGTCATGGGTGCATTTATTTATACTTTATGTGCATAAGCCTAATAATACATCTATTATTGAATTAAGGGAGATATAACTGGTTATTTTTACCAAAAAGATCAATATTGATTGGCATGATCGAACTCACGTTAAGTTACTTAAACAGGTATAAGCCTTCTTAATGTTGTAGCAGACTTTTAGTACATCAATTTTAATTTTGACTATAAAATTTAAATGTCACCATATAAAAGGATATCAGAGGAGGGAAAGTGTCGGATATACTAATCAACAAGAGAAAAGAATTACTAACATGTATTTCTATGTACCCCAAAATCTGAAAGCAAGTATCTCTTCAAATACTTGTCAGAACATGTTCTGTAATCATTCTGAAAAAATGGAAGATTTTAAAATTGTCAATTTCATTTTCTCAAAGAATCACCTTTTTACCAAAAAAAAAAAAAAAATGCAAAAATGACTTAAAACAATGAAAATTTAACCCTTGCTGCTCCTTACGCTGAGACAAAAATAGGATTAACTGTTTTGGTAACTCTGTACAATAAACTGTGACTTTTGTCTTCATACACTTTTCTTACAAATAGATTAATTCTTATATAACTTTTGACATTGTTTTTTTATGTATGTGTCAAATTATAATAGAAAGTGTGTAATAAGAGATTAGATATTACAATGTAATAAGCTAAGCATGCTATTTATAGACAATAATTATGTCGGCCCAGACGTAGTCGGGACGACATGTTGTTTTTGGTCCGTTTCTTTGTTATTATGTCGCCCCAGACGTAGTCGGGGCGACATATTGTTTTTGGTCCGTTTCTTTGTTATTATTATTGTTTCTTTCTTTCTTCCACCTATTTTTGTCCGGCTTAGTTCTCAGAGATGCCTGGACAGAATTAATTCATATTTGGTACAAAGTTCGATCACCTAATGGAAATGTACCTCCATCAAAAAAAAATTTCAAAATGGCTACCATTTCCAAGATGGCTTGAAATTGTAGGATTTCCATGAAAATCATTAAATCTCAAACATGCCTTGACAGAATTCATTCATAATTGGTACAAAGTTGGATTACCATAAGAAGATGGACATGCAACAACAAATTTTTCAAAATGGCCGACAATTCCAAGATGGCCGCCAAAATACGTCAAAATTTCAACGTTGTCGGATTTCAACGAAAATTGATTTTTAGGTAGATTTTGACGCTGTGAACAAGAAAGGAGCATCGAACTGGCTGCCAGGGGCGACATCAGCTATTGCTTGCAATTGCAAATCTAGTTATTATTGTTTCTTTCTTTCTTTCTTTCTTCCACCTATTTTTGTCCGGCTTAGTTCTCAGAGATGCCTGGACAGAATTTATTCATATTTGGTATAAAGTTGGATCACCTTATGGAATTGTACCTCCACCAAAAAAAAATTTCAAAATGGCTGCCATTTTCAAGATGGCGGCCAAGTTACGTCAACATTTGAAATTTTTCGGATTTCAATTAAAATCATAAAATCTCAAAGATGCCCTGACAGAATTCATTCATACTTGGCACAAAGTTGGATCACCATTAGGAGATGTGCATGCACCAACAAAAATTTTCAAAATGGCACCGGTTGCCATGGAAATGGCAAAAAAGGCGGGAAAATCAAAGTGCTCAGAATTGAATGAAAATTTACAGAAAGGTTGCTTAGGACATGGGCGAAAGGTTCCCGTAGTCCAAGACTTCAATATGGCACCGGTTGCCATGGAAACGGCAAAAAAGGCGGGAAAATCAAAGTGTTCAAAGTTGGATGAAAATTTACATAAAGGTTGCTTAGGACATGGGGGAAAGGTTTCCGATGTCCAAGACTTCAATATGGCACCGGTTGCCATGGAAATGACAAAAAAGGCGGGAAAATCAAAGTGCTCAGAATTGAATGAAAATTTACAGAAAGGCTGCTTAGGACATGGGGGGAAAGATTTCCGATGTCCAAGACTTCAATATGGCTCCGGTTGCAATGGAAACGACAAAACGGCTGGAAAATCAAAATACTCAAATTGGATGAAAATTAAGAGGAAGGTTGCTAAGAACATGGGGAAAACGTTTCCAGTGTCCAAAACTTCAAAATGACATCCGTTGCCATGGAAACAGGAAAAAAGGCGGGAAAATTGAAAGTGCTCAGAATTGAATGAAACTCTACAGACAGATTGCGAACGATGAGTGGAAGTGATTTGTAGCCTGGATTTCTGACATATGAAAAAATTTTCATCTTTGTCCGATTTCATTGAAAATTTATTTCTAGGTAGATTGTGGTGATGCGAATAAAGATGGAATCATCGACTTGTACGTCTGGGGCGACATCAGCTATTGCTTGCAATTGCAAATCTAGTTATTATTATGTCGCCCCAGACGTAGTCGGGACGACATATTGTTATTCCTCCGTTTCTTATTATTATTATTATTCTTTATTATTCCAGCCAAAGTTTGTCCGGTCAATTACTCAGCGATGCATGATCAGAAGTTCATGAAACTTGATATAAAGTTGGATCACAATATGAAGATGTGCGTTTTAATATTTTTATTTTCAAAATGGCCGCCATTTCCAAGATGGCCGCCAAAATATGTCAAAATTTCAACGTTGTCCGATTTCAACGAAAATTGATTTCTAGCTAGATTTTGACACTGCGAACAAGATGGAAGCAACGAATTGGCTGCCAGGGGCGACACCAGCTATTGCTTGCAATTGCAAATCTAGTTAAGTCTCCCAAACGGAGTTTGGGGAGACTTATTGTTTTACTACCGTTTCTTATTATTATTATTATTCTTATTATTATTATTATTATTCTTCCGACTTCTTCGCCACTGAACTTGTCCGGAAGTTTTCTCGGAGAATATTGGTCCGATCTTTATGAAACTTCACAGGATGATAGATACCCATGCCGCGGGGTGCACTTGGGTCTTGAAATTTTCAAAATGGCCGCCGTTGCCATGGAAACGGAAAAAAGGCGGGAAAATTGAAAGTGCTCCAAATTGAATGAAACTTCACAGGAAGGATGTATACAAATAGTAGAACACATTTCTGGGCCCAAAAAATTCAAAATGCCTACCGTTGCCATGGAAACAGAAAAAAGGCGGGAAAATTGAAAGTGCTCCAAATTGAACGAAACTTCACAGGAAGGATGTATACAAATAGTAGAACACATTTTTGGGCCCAAAAAATCAAAATGGCCGCTGTTGCCATGGTAACAGAGAAAAGGCAGGAAAATTAGAAATGCTCAAAATTGGATGAAATTTCACAGATGCGTTGTCAAGATTGTGCTGAACTCAAATAAAAAGCCATCTCCTGTGTCCATGGGAGGTTTGGGAGACTTTTATGTTTGTATCCAAACATAGGAACACTAGTATTGTTATTGCTTTTCTCTTTTATTTTCTTCCAATGATTTTTGTCCGGCTTCGTTCTCAAAGATGCCCTGGACAGAATTCATTCATACTTGGCACAAAGTTGAACCACCATGAGAAGATGTGCATGCACTAACAAAAATTTTCAAAATGGCTGCCATTTTCAAGATGGCTGCCATTTTACGTCAAAATGTTGAAGATTCAATAGATCAGGAACTGAATGACAAAATTTCTTCTTATTCTATATTAACGATTAAAAAGATGAAAGGAAGGAATTCATGCGAAAAAATTTTGCAAAATGTCCGCCATATTCAAGATGGCCGCCTTAATACGTCAAAATTTCAACATTGTCCGATTTCAACGAAAATTGATTTCTAGGTAGAATTTGATGCTGCAAACAAGATGGAATCATCGACTTGGACGTCTGGGGCGACATCAGCTATTGCTTGCAATTGCAAATCTAGTATTGTTATTGCTTTTCTCTTTTATTTTCTTCAAATGATTTTGTCCGGCTTCGTTCTCAAAGATGCCTGGACAGAATTCATTCATACTTGGCACAAAGTTGAACCACCATGAGAAGATGTGCATGCACTAACAAAAATTTTCAAAATGGCTGCCATTTTACGTCAAAATATTGATGATTCAATAAATCAGGAACTGAATGGCAGAATTTGTTCATATTTTGTATTAATGTTTAATAAGATGAGAGGAAGGAATTCATGCGAAAAAATTTTGCAAAATAGCCGCCATATTCAAGATGGCCGCCAAAATACGTAAAAATGTCAACCTTGTCCGATTTCAATGAAAATTGATTTCTAGGTAGATTTTGATGCTACAAACAAGATGGAATCATCGAATTGGCTGCCAGGGGCGACATCAGCTATTGCTTGCAATTGCAAATCTAGTTATTATTATTATTCCGCTTTCTTTCTTCCAATGATTTTTTTCCGGCTTTGTTCTCAGAGATGCCTGGACAGAATCAATTCATATTTGGTACAAAGTTAGATCACCTTATGAAGTTGTACCTCCACCAAAAAAAATTTTCAAAATGGCTGCCATTTTCAAGATGGCTGCCCAGTTACGTCAGTGTTTTGCATATGTCAGATTTCCATAAAAATCATCAAATCTCAAACATGCCTCGACAGATTTCATTCATATTTGGCAAAAAGTTGAATCATCATTAGAAGATGGGCATGCAGCAAACAAAAAATCAAAATGGCCGACATTTCCAAGATGGCTGCCAAAATACGTCAAAATTTCAACTTTGTCCAATTTCAACGAAATTTGATTTCCAGGTAGATTTTGATGCTACGAACAAGATGGAAGCATCGAATTGGCTGCGGGGGGCGAAATCAGCTATTGCTTGCAATTGCAAATCTAGTTTCTAATTGTGATTCATATCCGATACAACTCTGAATTATGGAATGTGATTTAGAATTAAAAATTTTGGTAAATCGTATTTTTGGGGGAGTGCCTAATAAATGAAAAATCTGGTGATTGGTTCAAATGATTGTAAATTAATGTCACTACCTATATTAGACATATTGTTAACACATATTTATGTGTCTCATAAAATGTCACTCAAAACATGAGATTTTTGGCGAAATTTAGGTACAACACTTCCCAGCACAAATATTTCTTTACTGTAACATGTTTTTGAGGATGTTAGTTTATGAGCCTAAGTTGCAGAATTCTAGTGATTAGATCAATTCAATATGATTAAAACAAAAATTTATTATGCCAAAAATATAGTATAGTATGCTGTCCAAAAGGGTAGGTCCAAACATCAGGAATTTAAGCAATTTTCTGCACTGTTGTTTTAGTACCACAAACGGAAATTATTAATTTGAATATTGCTGAATTATTAATCGAAGAAATGCGGTCTACAGGGGTATCACACAATTTTTTCAGCTTCGGCTGATGGACTAATTGTCATCTGATCATATTAAGGTAGTAGACCTAGGTTAAGGGGGATAACTCCTTTAATCCGTAAGGCGGTTGAAACAGTAAGTTTCGTCGATGCTTTTCAGTATTTATGTGAAAAAGAATAAAAATCTTCTATGTTACTTAGAAGCTTAGAATATATGTATGAAAATTATGTACATAAACATACACATGATTTTTAAGAGTTATGCCCCCTAACCTTCGTCTACCTCCTTAAATTTACAGTGCCTTCGATATAAATTTATTTCTTATGAACATACATGTAAACGCAATGGAAACATGCTGTGTATGTCACATATGAAACAGTTTCACTAACTCAATTATTTACAGTGCATCTCTATTTCAAGTTGAAAAAATTAAATGAATGAATTTTGTAAAGAATATTTCATTTATCCGATAAATAGAATCACTTAAACATGTAGCAGTGAAAGGATGTAGAGTAAATGTACATGAGACAAAGTCTCTACAAATACATGGTAAAACAAAGCAAAGTAATGGAAACATTTTTCATTGGAACGTACACACTAAACGTCGTTTAGTGTACAACAGCATTGAACTTTAATGCAAACAGAACAATTGCCTTGATATCACATCGAAATGTTCAAATTGAATTATTATTATACAGAGGGCGTTGTAGAATTGAAATTTCTCAGTGATATAAAAGTGAAAATTAACTGTGAAATAATTTTACCTAATTTTACTCTAGGAAATGACATCACAATAGACCTTGTCAGTGATGTTGATAAGTAAACGTCTCAGTGGATTAACATCAAAAACGTAATTCATATGCACAAGACCTCAAATAAAACCATCAAATATATAATAAAGAAATAACTCCTGAATTCTTATTATAGAAAATATTCAACTTGTACCATTCATTGAATAGTTGCATTAATCAGATTCTTAGATTAGTATAAATAATGTCGAAAGCATCTTTATATGGAAAGACTAAATTCAATGTTCATACAAAAAATTGCTATTTATGGAAAACTACAAACACACTTTAGCTCACAAATCGGTTCGACTCTCGTACAGATCTATGTTTTAGTTTGTTTGAAGCAAATCAGATTTATGATAAAAATCACTTCTATATTTTTTTTTACTTTTCAAACTAAAACAGTCGCCTGAAGAACTGACCGTGAATGATCATGTAGAGATGGTTCTTGCTCAGCAAAAATTGGAAAGGCTTGAAAAAAGTTACGATACAGCAACGAAACAGCTTCGGTCTTACCAGACAATTTTACAGAGTCAAGGACAAGCTACAGAGGTAAATATATATTTTAAACATACAGCCAGAACATGGAAAAAGGAGAAGTGTTTTAAGAAATGAAATGTACACTTCATACGTTTTAAAGGTAGGTATGTTGCTGCTCAGAAAGGAAAAGATCAAGGACAACTACAGAGGTAAATATATATTTTAAACATACAGTCAGAACATGGAAAATGCTGAAGTGTTTTAAGAAATGAAATGTACACTTCGTAGGTATGT
Organism: Modiolus philippinarum; assembly: GCA_002080025.1. NCBI lineage: Eukaryota > Metazoa > Mollusca > Bivalvia > Mytilida > Modiolidae > Modiolus > Modiolus philippinarum. Next base: position 59,711 of record MJUU01073881.1, read on the forward strand.
TGCTGCTCAGAAAGAAAAAGATCATATTTGGGAATCTAAAAATTTGTCATACAGCTAAGATTTAAAGTGTCCATCTCCATCAATAAAAGGTTAAGGTATGATTTACAAAATACCGAACTTACAATAAATTTAGTTCCTGCATATTTAATTTACTTGTATCTCTTATGTGTAGATCAAATTAAATTATTTTGAAGACCATAAACCAAAAACTTGTAAAATTTGAAGGAGCACAAACAACCAAAATAATCTAAATGGAAAGTCAAAATTAGCTAAGAAAAGTGCAATGCAAGCGGGAGATACTTCTTAGTTTAAAGAAAAATTTTTCGAAGTTTACATGTTTCAAAATTCCAAGTAACATCGGTTTCCGGGTAATAATAATAATAACATTATTAATTTCAAAAGGTTACCCAGTTAGTAATACAACTAATTTCCCCCGAGGCCCTTACAAGTCAAAAACAAATCAACACTAAAATACATTATATATATATATATATATATATATATATATATTT